>CAJNSZ010000082.1:268034-299210 GCA_905329745.1 Rotaria sp. Silwood2 | reverse complement strand
GGGTGGGTGTGAGTGTGGGTGTGGGTGTGGGTGTGGGTGTGGGTGTGGGTGTGAGTGTGGGTGTGGGTGTGGGTGTGAGTGTGGGTGTGGGTGTGGGTGTGAGTGTGGGTGTGGGTGTGGGTGTGGGTGTGGGTGTGGGTGTGAGTGTGGGTGTGGGTGTGGGTGTTGGTCTTCTCTTAACCCACCCACACCCGTGCATGCACATGACCGTCTGTTCTCATAATTGTCTTACACACAATTGTCTGCACACAATTGTCCATACACACAATTGTCTTGCACACATCTGTCTTACACACAATTGTCTATACACACAATTGTCTGCACACAATAGTCATAGACCCAAAAGACAAAGAAAAATTAGTCAATTTTGTCTGTATATGTCATTCTTTCTGATTTACTTTGTTCATATTTAACTGTGCATATCTCTTCAACAACTGTTTTGCAATTTATCTGAAGAAATTGTTTTTGACACTGAAATGTGACATTTCAATAATTGACATTTTATTGAATAAATTGAAATAAAGCAAGAAAATGTTGATACTATGTCAAAAAAAATGAAAGAATTTGATGTCATTTGTTAAATAGAATCAATCATGGAGATATTTCTTCATATGATCTCGATCATTTCTCCTAGATAAACATTATCATGAAGTAAATTGAAGATATTTCAAAAGAAATTCAACATACTTTGTGCAGGCCTTTTCAAAGCGGCAGCGTTGCTTGTCGTGCTGATCTTGATCAGAATCACTTGGATGTGAATATTTTTGAAGATGATCGGAATCCGTACTTGAAAAATAGATAAAATAGAATGTAATTCGTTATTTTTCTCAATCGATCAAAATATTTTGCTACTATATTTAAAATATCAATTGGTTTCTTTGAAAGGAAACTAACGATTCGTTAATTTGAAAACGCACTTTCTTTTGTTTACTACTAAGAGTGGATTTTGTTGAAAAACTATACAGATTGGTAATTTAACTTATGTCAAAATGAAAAAAAATTCGTTCATGTTGATCAAAACAGCGTATATGACAAGAATAAGAGAAAATCAACGTTTACTTTGAAAATAACTATCATCTTGTTACAAATCAGAAATAAAAACAATGTTTAAATTGTAATCAAGTATGACACTTTGTAGAGATTTTGACGAAATATCTTTTCGAAGAAAATAATCCATAGTAGAATTAATAATCAATATATTGACAACATAGCTGAACAATTCAAATCTTTCGTCTTTCAACTCGAATTTTGTATTCAGCGTTTTCAATATGACCCTAGTTTAGGCTTCAGAACAACGAAATTCTAATCGATAAGTTTTTCTTTTTAGTTCTCGAAAACTCGGATCTGATTTGTGAATTATTATCAAACTTTTTCTGATAAATATTCTTCTTTTTATACTTTCATCATAGAAATTTTGACAGCTCAACATACTTATGACAATCTGCTCCGTAACGGCAGCGTTGCTTGCCGTGCTGATCTTGATCAGAACCACTTGGATGCGAATATTTTTGAAGATGATCTGAATCCGTACTTGAATAAGAAAATAATAAAAAAAAAATAAGATTTAACTTTTATAAAATCAATTATATTCGATAATTTGTCTTTTATTTCAAAATAATCTATCTAATATATTGTGCAGTAGATTGCCTGATTATAAGCATTTGAAAGTTTAGAAAAGGTAATTTAAATCATTTCCGTGAAAAAAAGAAGCACCTACCGAAAGCATTTAGCTCCATAAGAACATCTCAGTTTTCCAGATTGGCCACTGGAAGAGGCTCCTGATCCTTGGTAATCCGAATCACCTGGATGTGCGAAGTCTGAACGATGATCAGAATCTTTTCTATAGTAAGATAATGTAAAGGATAAACAAATTTTCGATAAAAATATTTTTATAAAACCTGTAGCAATCTCGACCATATCGACATGAACGACGTGGTCCAGCTGTCAATAGATAAAAAAATGAACGTCAAATCTTTGATATAATATTTCAATCAGTGATCGTTTTCTATACTTACATTTATCTCTGCTTGATGATGCACTTGATCTATCAGCATAATGTCCAGGTCGTGCAAGTTTAACTAAAAACAATTAAAAATAACATAAACTACTAGAATGGATTTATTCAAGTAAACCAATACAAAAAGGATCTCGTAGCATACGAGAACAAGGAATGTTGTACATAATTTTTTTGTGAAAATCAGTGCAAACATTAAATCTAATCGATTTAACCCAATATGTTTTTATTTCATTTAATATTCGATCAGTAACATATCGAAAAATAAAACAAATCTGTTTGAAACATTAGAACCGAATCATTTCTTTAGTCACGCTTCAAACAGAAATTAAAAGTTTTTCTTTACGTAGGATCCAATCGTTCTTTGAAGGAAGAAACGAAGACGAAACGTTGTCATTAGCTATGCATCTTTTACCAACGTTATATATTGAGTGTTGATGACCATAACATCTAATTTCAATAACCTACTATCATATTAGTTGTTTCGTTTTACTTTAACTATTTTATCGAAAAGCTGTATTCTTCAAAACGAAAAAAAAAATCTCATTTTCTCGTCGATAATTTCTCATCAGTTATATGTTCACCACAGTGTTACGATGGAAAAGGAACACAAATCCAAAAATATTTTCTAATTTCAAATATTTTCGTAGATTTAGTAATTAACTTACTTAACCCTTGTCGTACATCATCAGGCACCTTCATATCACATACATCATCAACAGGACAAAAATTTTTATGAAGTGATTCGACAATCTTTCCAAATACTGGATGTGCTTTTAATTGCATAATTGTGTCTCCAGCACTTGAACGTTTATCAGGATTCTTCTTTAATAGAAGTTCAATAATCATTTTATAGCCACCATCTTCGGGTACAACAACATCTTTTGCATTCGGATCATTACAAAAATTTTCATATTCAAATTGATCTTTCCATGGTAATCCACCACAAAATAAAAGATAAAACATAACACCAGCTGCCCATGCATCCGATTTTTTATGAAGATGTCTTGACATCAAGTTTTTTGAATCACGTCGTAAAAATTCAGGTGAAGCAAAAAATAGAGTATGAGATTTGGTAGCATCGACTGTAAGTTGAGCACGTAAAGTACTCAATTTTTCGACGGTACCAAAATCGATTAATTTAATACAGAAAGCCTGTTCACTCGGGACAATAACAAGATTTTGTGGTTTTATATCACCATGAATAATACTCAATTTCTCGAGAAATGCTAACGCACGTAATGTATAAATAATAATAATTATACCGATAACAATAATTTCTTGAGCTTCTCCTTCGGATACTTTATTGATCCAAAATGTAACAAGATCACAAGCAGCTAATTCCATTGCAATAAAAATACCTTCGTTCGTTAATTTACTACCATAAAATTCGATAATAGGATGGTTATCAATAGGAATTCGTTTTGTTAAACGTAAAAAATTAATTTCATTTTTAATTTCATCTTGTAAACCGGGTGTATTTTTCATAACTTTAATAGCAACCATCATATTTTTATTTTTTACTTTTGCTTTATAAATTTCACCAAAACCACCTCGATTAACAAATTGAACAACTTCGTATGTCGTACCTTCAATTTCAATGTCTCGTTTTTCATTACGTATAACTGTTTCATTATTTTTCGAATCCGCAAGTGCTAATAACAATCGGGCCATTTGTTCAATCGTTGCTTCATGCTGCTGTTTATGTGCTTCTTGTTGCTCAGCCATGCGTTGTGCCAGTTCAGCATTCTGTTTCATGAGTGCTTTTTGTTGCTGTTCTAGTGCATCAATCTTTTTCGAGCTACCATTTCCCATTGTTATGATAAATTAGCCTGTGCAAAATGAAAACGAGAACTATCAATGATCGACAAAACACAGTAGCGAAGTTGATAAGAGATTCAGGTAAAAATGTTTTTCAGCAAGGACAGACGTCGTCGAAAAATTTTCTTTCTTACATCCGTCTCTATCGCAATAAAGAAGGTAACCGTTTTTTTCAAGATAAGGTGCTTTTTTTTCTGTTGTATTTAAATAAAAAAAAAAAGAGATCGGCATGCGTTCTCTTTATGTTGATCGTAGAAAAGAGGTGAAAAGAAATTTAAAAATGGTGTATGCGTTGTTTTGACTATGTTCTATTCAGAGAAATTTGCCGTTCGTGGTCAAAACGGCGACAAAAGAAAAATGTTTTTATCAGTCATACAAAAAACAGCTCGGAAGTGAGACATTTTGTCTTCTACCATTTCTTCTCATGCATAGTGATGAAAATAAAAAACAAACGAGGATTTCTTATATATGCATGCATATATTTGCCTTCTTGTATAATAAAACATTCAAAATTCAAAAAAAATAAAGAAAACAAGTCTATTACACTTGTTTTTTTTGTTTAATTAACATAATTTTAATTACCGAATTTAATGTAAAAACTGAATAAATGAGAATAATTAAAAATTATTTCGTTAAGAAAAAAAGTTTTTCACTGATTCATGTTTAGTTGAAGAATATAGTTCAAAGAATTCTATATAAATAGAAATATGTGATATTTCTGACTCTGCAAGAAATTGATTCATTAATCTTCAATAAATGTCGAAAAAACAAACATTGCGAACGGACGTCAATCATTATTTGAAACGCATTCATTTTCGCATATCTATTAAAATCCTATTCCTTGATGAGATTCATGATAACCATTTACTATGATAATCAAATTTGACTTTTAGGTATCCTCTAGAAGAGTAGTATTTCAAGAGAAATCTATCTTGATCTAGTCAAAGTAATATCCATGGTTACGATATCATTCTTGTTTCTCACTTTAAATGATTTATTCAATTTCAATTAAGATTTGTCTGTTTAATTGATTTCTCTCAGATTTTCATTAACCAATATCTTTTCAAAGATCAGCATAAAGTATGTCTATGCTTTTTTCTTGTACTTTTTGATTAGTATTAAGTCGAATCATTAGATATCAGCACATTTGAATATTCAGCATCATACCTTCGTTCGTTGAAATCTCGATTGTTCTATCAAAGTAGAGTATAAATTCAAGTAAAAAACAAAATGAGGTTTTATTGAATACAATACACTGGCGCCTGCTCTCTCAAAGTAATGATCTTCAATATCAGAAAAGTACATTTGATGTGTAAAAAAAATACACAAAAAGCTCGAGAAATCCCGACTCACTGGCGATCGTAACGATTGCAACTGCATCACAAGTAATAAAAGTCAAAATGTTAATAATTGTTTTTTGAATAGAACGAATATAATGCTTTCGTTGAATTATGTTTCATATAGAGGTTATTAATAAATACTAGTGTCCGTTCCAGAATAAAATAGGGGTGGGTGTAAGAGCAATGTTTCGATAACGGCAATCGTTAGCGACCTGCGGCTTTCAGGAATTGAAAGAAGAGAAGTCGAAATATCTTTTTCTCCGATCATGTATAAGACGAAATTCTATTAAAACTAATCATCTTCGAAAAACATACAAAAGAATGCATGAAAATGACCTGCCATCTAAGTAAAATTTTGATTTTGACCTTTGATTTAGATAGAGGTACTTAAGATCTATAATTCAAGAAACAATGCAAATGGTTCTCTTATTACATTCTCGGGTCGAAGAAATGGAATCATGTATTTAAATGCGCAAATGATACGAAATTTAGCTGATTTTTTACTAAGTTTTCACACTTTTTATCATAATAGCTTAACATTTCGATGAAAATTTAATGAGATGTGAGAAGCTGCATTTATCTTGAACTATAGATCTCAAGTTTTTCTATCTAAATCAAAGGTCAAAATCAGTTTTTCGAAGATGATTAGTTTTAAAACGATTTCGTCTTACATATGATCGGGGGAAAAGATATTTCGACTGAATGGCATAGAAAATGTCGAAAAAAAAAATGTCGAAAGTAAAAACGTCGAAAAAAAAACGTCGAAAAAAAAAATGCCGAAATAAAAAAGGTCGAAAAAAAAAGGTCGAAAAAAAAAACGTCGAAAGAAAAATGATCGAAAGATAAACATATCGAAAGAAAAAATATNGTGTGGGAGTGGTAACAGATTCAAGGAAAAACTAGACCGGCATCTCACACCCACCTGCACTCATCCACAACCATCCCACACCCTCATAAAATAACTTTGTTGTACCAATAACACCAGCTGCAACTGGTCGAAAATTTAAACCCATTCGAAGTCATAGAAGAACAAAGTGCAAGGATATTGTTTTCATTGATTAAATAAACTATATGGAATATAAATTCGGAAACAAATGTTGAGTAAAATGTCAGTTTAAGGCAAAACTTCAATGATAAAAAATTACTGGAATAAAATGATTTTTTGGAAGATAGAATAAAATTCATGTCGTAAATTCATTTGAACAGAACAAATTGCTCAAGATCTATCGAATCTTCGGTTATTTTAATATCATCCAATTGATTTCCCTGAAAAATTTTGTTTAATTTTCGGCGTCCTTCCGATGCGTTCCCAGTAAATATAAGACATTTCTGATGGACACCAAATTTTCGGACTTGAACAAGTAGACGAACACCAGCATCACTTGCTGAACTCTCATTATCTCGATTCAGATCAGTGACAATTCTAAATGTACCACTATTTTTTAATCGTGCTCCAAATTCGTATCGTAGAAAGGCCATTGCACCTTGAGTTGTAGACTTTGGAATGAAATGAATATTGATTTGAGTACCTAGAGTACTGGCTTTTTCCATATGTCCTTTATTTTCCCACCATTCATGAAATATATGATCATCAACCCATAATGCAACATATTTGCAAAGACCAAGTTCAATCTATAATATTCCTTTTAATATATTAAAATTCAATAGACATTTTACTTGTCTCATATAAATAATGTTCTTTCTATCTTTAACCTCAGTATGACATACAAGAAATGTAGAATGAGGTAGAAAAGAACTTCATCTTCTTCCTTGGCACAGTTAGAAAAATCGTGTATGCTTCGACCAGTCAATGAATGAATGATAAATTTGGTATTACGTTCTTTAAAATATTTAAGATGTTTATCATTTTTATTATCACCTTTATCGGAACTACTGAATTGAAGCCATGTAAGAATTTCATAGGGTTGATAATCCTTCAGATCTTTCTCACTCAACTTAACATATCGTACAACTCGACCCCAATAGAAATTAATATGTGAAAGACCTTTTATAACATAATACATAATCATAGCAGCATTATCATCAATTTGTACATTTTCTGCATTTGTTGCTTTGTTTCGTTGCCAACGACGAGCAAAAATGATTGCATTTAGACTGAGCATTTCACTATATGCACCTGTATAAAATGCAATAGCAAATGCATATGCTTTAGCTTCATCTTCGTTAATGTAATATACTTTTACAGAAAATATCAATAAGGCGTTTCAGTTGTCATAAGATGTATATTGATATAATCCTCTTGATCGAACTTTCAGCACGCTGCTACTAGATTTGAAAACGAAGGCTTCTTTCCACGAATCAACATTTGAGTACGTGTTGGTCCAAAGTCGTCTTCAACAACAGCATATTCTTCACGTTTCTTAAGAAGTGCAGTTGTATTTTGATAAAGAATGGCTGATTGAACATATTTTTCAACATCTTCCGATTGAAAATCTGTTGATCATGGCTTCTTTTTATAAATTGGAATTTTGCCAACTGATAGTACGTAACAATAGTGTTGAAGTCGTATTTCTGGATCATTGACATTAGCGTTAGCATTCTGTATGTGATTGAAAACTTCCATGTGTAATACACGGATATTTAGCCGTTCTAATTCATCTTCGTCTATCATATATCTTTCTTCAGGTTCATCTGAGCTTGAACTTCACAGTGAAAAATATTTCTAAAAATAACGGAAGAGAACGCATTCACAAAAATGTAGAGACGTGTCTATTACATGAAGAATGTGTTCTACAGCTTAGCGAACGTTTTCAGAAACAACAGGAAAAGTTCTGAGTCTAAAGGAACTCATTCTTTACTGTTCCACACTAGTACGGAATGCTTTCTTCTCAGTTCAAAAATCGTTCTCTATCTGGATAGAAAGCGTTCTGAAGTGTTCCATGAGCCAATAGAACGTGTTTCTGCCCATTCTATTTCTAAACAGTCAAGATAGGATTCCATCGAAATGAGACCGCTTTTTTAACATTCTCTTGAGAAAAACCTGAGAATGGATTCTTTTGACTGATGAACGCTTTCATCTGAATTCAACGTCACTTTTGATTCAAAAATGACAGCTCTGAAGTACGACATCCTGAAACTGGTGCCAAAAATGGTGGAACCTTCAATTAGTCATGCTTTACAACTGGCAGTCCTGATTCAAAAAAATTTTTTTAATAACATTTTGAGCTACGAAAAATTAAAGCACGCCATTGGATAGAGCTTGTCGAGTTGCACCAGAACCGATCTTTCAAAAAATTATGTCTGAACTTCTCTTCGAGAACTCTTATAGTGAATCTAAATTCAGGCAATAACGACCAAGAATGCGTTCCAAAAAAGTTAGCTTTTTTTGAGAAAAGAAAACGTTCCAAAAAAGCTGGAACAGTTAAGAACGCATTCAAAAAAACATGGAATATGTTCTTAATGGTTCCATTTTGGAACGCTTTCCATTTTGTTGGAACGTTTTCTTTTCTTAAAAAAAGGGTTTTTAATTTTACAGAACACGTTCTTTCCCGTTCTTTGAAGCAAATATTTTTCACTGGGTACCCACACACCCACACCCTCAATTAACATCAAATGTGTTCACACCTATATGAAAATATGCCTAGATTAAAACTGGCTATTTTTCAGAGAACTATGAAACATTCCAAACTGTCGACCATTTGATTTCATAATATTAACTTGTCTTGTTCATTGTGTGAAGAAAGCTCATTAATAAAATGTGCGTTTGTTAATTGTAAAAGAGTTTTATGTTTTCATCATTTTTATGAGTTAAATCATTATCATTAACTTGCAATAGATCCGTGCAGAGTAATATTGCACGGTGAGTGTCTGTGTGTCTATGCTAAAGTAAAAAGCCACAGATCAAATCCCACTCTCATTGATCTTTAACCCCGGCACAGACACCAAACATTATATATATACATATAGATTTACTCTTAAACACGCTGTTGACCCAAATGATTATTGTATCAGCTAATAACTCAACAAGCTCTATGAATTGGCAACACTAAAATTTTAATAGCGATTTATCAGTTCGTCGTCTTCTCTCGTCAGTCGGATGGATTCGACGACAGTAAGAAGAAAACACTTGATTAAATTCTGGAAAATGTAATTAAAGAGGTTTCACAAATTCCTCTGATGATACCAAAAAGAAGAAACCAACCATCTGAATGAAAACATTATCTTATGAAAAGATGGTAACAGTACGTGCAAAAAAGTACATAGCAAGTCAATACAACATTAGAAATACAAATATTTAATACGAAAGGTGTTCTGAAATCAATAATTAACATTCGATATTTATAAAAGAGAATTTGATTGAACTGAAGGAAAACATCATCTGACAACAAAAAACACTTTTACTTCAAGAATGTTGTAGCATATTGTTGCTTTTTTGTCATTTACCATCAAATTTTTGTATTTTTAATTATTTATTACTAGGATTTCTACATTTAGTCGCAGTTTCATAGTTAGAAGATGAACGAACAGTATTTTTAACTGGTTCTTTAACGATCGCTATCACCAGTTCCATTATTGAGCCGTTGTCGTAGCCATGGTATTGTGATATCGACAATGACGACAGCTGAGATCAAGAGGATGAAGAGGATAAACGCCCCACCAAGAGTAAAGTATATCAGGTAAATACTCGACTGATCCATTGGAATTGACATTTTTTTTAGTTTTTCTTTTTCTCAAATAACTGCAATCATGTAGGGAATCTCTTTTTTAATAACTCTTTTCCGGAAAAAAATGAGAGGAATAAATGAAAGTTTTCTCACTTCAATGAATGAATGAATGGGAAAAGACAGAAAAGAAAAATGTCGAAAGGAAAAATATCAAAAAGAAAAACATAGAATGAGAAACGTTGAAAGGAAAATATGGAATATAAAAAATAAATAAAATAAAAAAGATATGCTTCCACGTGACAATCTTTATGACAATAAGAAAATAAATATGCTCAGTTTGAAGAAAGGAAATAAGAAAATATCCACGAGCAGCCTGTATTTATTCATCATAAGAAAAATGATTAATATTGTAAGTGTTCAGTACATTTAAGAATGAAAAATGACTAAAGTGGTACTTGTCAAGGAACTAAGAAAAACAGAGCAAAAATATCTTTTTTTCGAAAAATGAAGCGTATTCTGTAGGTTAGATCTCTCAAATCACTAAACTTGTGAAATCACTCCACTAGAGGAAAATAGGTCGGGACATCCTCAGCAGAAAGTGCTAAAGAGTTATCTAGACTTAAGAATCTAAAGGGATCTGGACATAACAATACGCCCCATTGTTTTATTTGCTGCAGTCTTTTTTACAAAAACTATAAAAAAAACGAAATATGCTTATGCTTTTCCAACATGATACATCATTTCTATCAACAACATGATAGGAAAGGAAGAAGAATAAGAACTTTTCGGCTTCCGAATCATGACCGCATGAAAATCTCGTTGTTCACATATTTGAAAGCCGCGGTGTGGGTGTGGGCGTGAAAAGAAGAATACGTCCATGGCGATACCCATACCCACCAGCCACACTCACACCCACACACCTAAAGACGGTAAGTATCTTGAAATAGGAATATATTGCTCTGTTTTCCTTAACGTGCAGCGCATGACTTTCATTGTTAATTAATATCACAAAAACAAGTTATCAAAAGACGCTAACTGTCGAATTCTGTTACTAAACTGAAAACTGGTTACAATAAATACGCACAAATAAAGCACATATATACAATATTTGTATATGAAAAAATCTTACGAAAAATCATCGAAGTTATAGAACATAAATTTCATGTAATTGTTTATGTTTTCCCACTATTTGAATTGCTTCAATAAATATTTTTGAGATAATATATGTTGATGAAACTGTTAACAAGAATAATTTAGCATTTATTATTATATTATGTATAGCAACGCAAAAGTGTACTGGTAAATTTGAAGTGCTCGTCAATGACTACAGAGTGCAAAACCCATTCATGATAAAGAGAGCAACAAAATGCCACAGCACTGACCTATTATAGTAACAAGTTACAATTGTAAATGATTCGAGTAATAAAACCGCCGTCTAAAGAATTCAGAAGATCAGAAAAAAATTTCAATTTTAAAAGCTTTCCTGACTTGTTTTCAAGATCTAATAACTCTCTTCTCCATTATTCTCACTAACCAGCTTCGATGTCCGAAAAGAAAGAATTTGACTATAGAAGTGGATGTGTCGATAGACATATTTGTTCAAAAGTTGAAATACGTTTTAGTTCTCATTGCTTTCGCTCAACTACTTACATTGACTCGGTACAATGATGTGTCACCTTCAGGTAAAAAATAGCAGATAATTCTATTTCTCTGCATGTTTTTTTGTCTAACAAATGAAATTTATTGAGAAAAAAAGAGCTGCATCAGACGTAATCGACAAAAGATACGTTCTGACGAATTAAAATGTGCTCTTTTTCAGTTTTTTTCTCAAAATAAAGAAACAAAATTTTTATTGAAAACAAAACCATTTTGAAGGCGATGATGTCCACAAACTTTCGTTACACAAAAAATAATAGCGATTTTTCAAGTCTTATACAGTATGCAAAAGCGCAAAGGGTGAGGGTGGTGAATGTCAGTGTGTTTCTTATCCTGATCAACAGCCATACTTACATCCACACCCTACCCTATACTTTAACAAAAAGATATGTGAGAAAGGGCACATGATTGCATGACAGAAGATGGTTGAATATATGAGCTAGAGCAGGCAAAATAGAACATATCCCTCTTTGATTTGACTTTGACTTTATGAAAGGATGTTTTTTCTGAATGAGTTCTTGTAGCATAGATAAATGTAAAAACTTTGGCTCTTTCAGATGTTACTTAATTCAAATAAATGAATGAATTGATTAATTAAGAAGCAATTATTGAATATCTCTCCAATCATAGGAGGAAGATGATGTGAGTGTGGATATGGATATGGATCTAAATCTTTTCTCAAATCACACTCACACTCTCATCAGATTAAGACTCTATCAATGTTTTTATAATTAAATATCTTCCTATTGCTAGTTGAGAATATTAAAAAAACTATTTTTAGCATTCTCATATGGTCGATATTCTGTGTTCTTGCTATCAATTTTTCGCCATTTTTTTGATTCAATATTTTTTTCTTTGCCAAAAATATTCCCTTTTTTGTTTTCACTGCTATTTTCTTTCTCCTTTTTTTGGCTATTCTTTCGTTTGCTGCTTTTGCTTTCGACCAATATAATGGAATTCACAGAAAAATGGCTAATAAGACATTCTTTTATTTTTTCAGTTATATGTATTTGTTCATTAAATATTGAAATTATTCATACTTTCAAGATGACCATCAACGAAATAGAAGAACACTTTAAATTGCGCTTTTACGATTAATTGATATTGCTAAAGGGCCACACCAATTCTTAATGCCTATGAGTGGATGTGAGAACACACCATTTATTTCTCTAAAAAAAGTCTATTCAACTACTGGTCTCTCTTTCTACCGTCTATCCAAAGATATGGTTATCTAGCCAAAAACTGTCACAAATCGGATGATGGCTTATCACTAGATGAATCAACTGCGATCATGATTCATTCACTGAACTGAGAACCAATTGACGAGATTACTTCTCATTTGCGATCATAAGTCAAAGAAAATAATAAAATATTATTAAAACCTTAAGCTCCAGTCAGCATTAAAGTTAAGAAATTAAAATATTTGTTTTTCCAAAATTACACAAACTGAATTAACTTAATTTTAAAATTTCAGTTGATAAATACTCATATTTAACAATTTTCACTTTCAAGTTAGAATCGCATAAAGTTTAGAAAGATGTAGAGTTCGCTCTTGTTTTCTATGGAATATCGATATCTTGGTTTCAGAAGATGTACTCAGGGTCACACCAAAAGTAGTGGCAGTGACACTTTATTTCCGTATCGTACGATTAAAGAAATTTTCTTTCTACACAGTCACATAGAAAAAAAAAGAATCTATCTTTCTATTCTATTTGATCATATTTCAACTAATATCATAACACTAGCGCGAACCCGTACATACTGCACGGTAGTTTTTTATCATCGAAAGCAAGTTTTTCGTAAGGACCAGGGGATTATCGGGTATAGTGTTACAATATTTATCTCCGTTGTATCAGAAGAATTTATTTACATTATCTTCATTTTATCCTAAAACAACAAATTTACAAAATTTCTTTGAAAACAATGTTTTTAGTTTTATATCTTTCACTGTTTTTTTCTTCTTTGATGATTTGTACCGTGATAGATGTTAGAGAGCGAACTCTTGAAAAAGCAACGTAGAGTTGTTCATGACTGAAAACTGGTTGTGGTAGAAGTAATCCTAATCGATCAAAGGTCTGTCCTTGTGATTTGTTAATTGTCATAGCAAATGAGAGTCGAATAGGAAATTGATGTCTACGTAGTGGAAAGGGCAAAAATGGATCAGACGGTGTCAAAGTAATTCTTGGTATTAGAACTCGGCTTCGTTTGTTAGATCCAGTTGCGACTTCACAATCAATCGTGTGATTTAGTAGACGTCGCACAATCAGCCGAATTCCATTGCATAGACGTTGATGAACATAGAGGTTGCGAAGAAGCATGACAATTGCACCGTTCTTTAATTTAAGTTTATGAGGAGGCATTCCTGAAGATGAAAATGCTAGAAACCTTAACCTTTAGCCTTTAACTTTTCACGTTTCCCCTTTAACCTGGCAGAGAAACACACAGACACACACACACACACTGAACATTATATATATAGATGTCAGTTCAAAGCGTTTTCACCCATTACTAAATAAATCATTATATTAGAATTTAAAAATTCTTTTACCTTTTAGAAAAATTCCTTGAACAAACAAGTGATCGATAGCTGATATATCCGAAAATAATAGGTCATCATGATATATATTCGCTAAAATATCTTTTGAAGACAATCGAATGAATGAAAACCAGACGATAAGAGAAATCATTTTGATGTAGGAAAATCTACTGAAGAAGGTGGTATTTATCAGCTGAATTACATAAGAATTAAAGAGATCATCGCATATATTTGTTAAAATCTCTTTCATACACGAAGAAACATGAAAATTAAGAGATTCTATTGATTGTAGAAAAGTCCGCTGAAGAAAGAAATATCCGTCAGACAAATATATACACAAGAAGAAATGAAAATAACAAAATAAGAAAAGTCTTCTTGAATTTTAGATAATGCGTTGACGATAGAAATATCCCTTTATTGAATATATACACGAAACGAATCGGTCGGCATCTGATATTTTTTTTTGAAAATCTCTTCGATAAATAATCACTGAAAGAAAAATAATAGAAAGAAAAGAGTTCTCATGATTTGAGAAAAGTTCGTTGAAGAAATGAATATCTCATAGCGGATTATAAAAANTGAACATTTATTGCTTTATGTACACTAGTGCTCATGAAATTTGCTCCTATACATATACGATATTACATCCATAGAGAGAATTTTTTACTCAAATTCTCATTGAAATCTCAAAATTTTTCTTGCTATGATTTCATAGAACTAGGTATAATATTTAAACAACTCTGAATCCTTGTACATGCGCTACAGATGATTATTCTTTCCATTTACATAATATGTTTCAAGGATTTACTTGCATAGTATCGACAGTAGAAACTGTTTCTGAATGAATGAGCGTAACATATACTTTTCACAATGAAAACTGCTCGATTATCCGTATTGAAAAACCCAGTCAGCAAACAAATCTGAGAGAAAATTAAACTTTCTATGTTCTCACATTTCTTAATTACATAGATTTTCCATATATATATTTCTTCCCCCATTCTGAAAAATGCCTCAAGAAATACACATGTGTAAGTATATGCTGTTAGATAACTCGAAGTTGAAAAGACCTCAACTGTGTAAGTTTTATGCAAAATGAGAAAGTTTTGTTTAAGGAGTACAGTTAACATTTTTGTAGAGTAGAGCATTCTGTATCAAATCAATGCAAATTCAGGTTTCAGAACTGCTTCTAGAGATATTTTTTGTTAAAGGATATCATATTATTATCAACCATGTTAGTATCAATGTTATGATTTAAAATGTCAAATGAAAATGAGTCTCAAAAATTTATTATAAAATAAAACGCTCAAATAAGAGAAGGAATGTGCATAAATGGCGTCATTAACCTTATCTACGATATATAAATTTTGTCCATTTTTATGATATAATATTGACATTAGATGTAGGATCGCACCTCATTTTCTTCAAATCGAACGTGCATATCAAGTGATGCGAAAAGAAGGGGAGGCATTTCGGAAAAAGCTCACACTCACGTTTTTACAGTGATGTCTATAAATCGATTAGATTTTTAGAAGAGGAACGACTGAATATTATGCTGGTCGAAAAGACCTTAATCGTTTTCGCTAAGGTTAATTACTGTGAATGGAATTGCATCAATCTTGAACGATTTCGGCTGGTTAGACGTAAATTCGCTCAATTTTTTGCGTTGAATTTCAAGAAGTTAATTTAACAAGCGATCGAATGCTTTTATTCCATACAATTTCTTTTGCATAGAATATATGGAAATAAATGGCGGAATATTTCTCCAGTAGATGTGATTCTTCATTGAAAAGTAAAAGACCCGAAAAATGAGGCGCATACAGAATTTTTTTTACAAGAAGTTCTCTCACTACTGTCACTTAAACTCTTTATCCGAGTGTTTTCCGTCTTCACTGTCAAACTTGGACTATAGATTCATGTTGCACTATCATTGTTGACTTATGCATTTCCATTAATCATACATATAATATCCTCACTGTATAGATCATCAGAATAATGATGGAAACACAAACATACGGTACTTTATTTGATTAAAAGCATCCTATTCATTATGGCCATAATTGATCGTATGTATATCAACAGCTAGGAAATTAGTTTTAGTTTATTGAAATATAATGGACGCATGGCATCAGAGTGTGGGCGTAGCAGTACATATAATGATCAGCTTACATGCGAATGCATCACATTGCACGACAATATTTGATATCACTAGACACGAATATCAGTCTAGTGACGCGTATTCCTGTGATTTATTATATATGTATCAGTAGAAAATGCGTGGATATATATTATGATTAGATTGCATGGCATATAACACGTTATTGGAACGAATCGGCTGTGGTTCATTGGATGCGTTCAATTAAAAGAATTCGTGAGTTCTGAGTTTATAGAAGTAATAGCCATCTCAAAGTATTTTTGTATTTGTACGTATTTGTGTAGTTCTCATCATCAACTGGCTTCGAATTTCTTTCATTTGAATAAATCTCTCATATTAATCATTTATCAACAAAAACAATATCCAATGCATATTTAAAGATTTAAATATCTGTTCAATTGATTCATTTATTAATGAGTCATTTCATTTGCCTATGTCAAAATATTGAAAGTCTGTGATTTTTCTCGTCAGTTTTATGAAACAATTGACATCACAATACAATGTTAAAACTGAACAACATGCAGAACGATAAGTATTAAAGCTATGTATGTCCACTTACGATAGCTACAGTTTTTTGATGAATTAATCAAGATTATCTTTCTAGACTACGATTATACAAACATTTCTGAAATCTGAATTCCTCACATCATATGAGAGCATTATACACAAGTAATTAAGTTGAAAATATTCGTATAATTATGAATATTTAATCTTTAAAAATTTCTAACAAGTTACTTATTGCATAAACTATCACTACTATACAAAAAAATTCATTAAGATGCTTAAAGCATGACTTAATTTGGTCAATTTTTGTTGTTGTGTAATAAACTATATAAAAGAAGTGCTGAAGTATAAGGATAGAAACTTGAACTCATCACTTTCTATAGACATAACAGACACCTTAGCAACGTCTCTTCGCCATTACAGATCAAGAGAGACAACCACAAGATCAAAGTTTACTGAGAGATTAGCATGATAGTTGTCCTTTACTTTTCGTTTACGCTTACTACAATACATTGCGATTAATACTTTTCATCATTGGCATGTATTGACAGTGAGTAGAAACTCATATTAATTAATCCTCTCTTTTATAATACCAGTAGCTCCATTGTGTCTCATATTTTAGTCTTGCAGGAATTACGCTAACTACTTTTTTTTATTTGCAACACAATATTTAAATATTAGTAGTCTATTTATGGAAAAAAAAGTGTCGCCACCAATACATATTTTGTTTGAGAAAAATTTGTCGCAGAAAAAGAAATTCAATTAATAAGATAAGCATATTATATGAAAGAAAAAAGTCTAACTATTGGATATGCGTAAGATGAAATTTTGTTTTAATACGAAATCTTTATTGAAGACTAAACAATAAAAAATTGGCATTGATCAATTCAATACTTTCAACAGAAAGTTTAATATTTGACTTTTTACAATTAATGAATGCTCTATCACCTTCTTGTAATAAAATATTTTGTTCGATTCACATGTTTTTGTACCATCTTCTTGCTTTATATATACTTTACCTAGTTAAATGGATATATATATCTTTTTGTTCTTTTAAAAACATGTTTGATAAAGTTATTCGATGGTAAAATAGTAGTAAACATCGATAATGCTAAATGAATAGAAATTGTTTTTATAGTGCAAATTTTGAATATAATTGATTAACAAACAAAAATCATTTAATTTCACATTTTCATGCGATCGTTTCTTTATTGTATAGAATGACTTAAAATTCAAGTGATTTGTTTTAAACTCCTATTTGAATAAAATGAACTCAACATGATTTATTAACAATATATTCCAAATGTTAAATAACAGATTCTGTTTCCGTGAATTGAACTTCAACACGATGAATTATTTGTGTATTTTCTATTGAATCTTTACGCTATTATTCTTCGTCAACAATATATAAAAATATTTCATATTCACGATGAAGATATATACCAAAACCTGTTGTTGTTCGAACACGGTCTTCATTGTTGATATATAAAAAGCCGAAAGCTTTGTCAATATGTGGATCATAATACGAAATCAATGACTAAGCATGAGAAGTTTTTGAGCTACCCATTTTCACGTGAACGATGACGAAGCATTTGTATTTTCAACAACACATATGTTATTCTAAATGATGTATCAACAAAAACTAGTGACAATATGATGATGAAGAAAAGAAGCATCTTTAATCTTTGACTATTTTTCTTCTTACATGGCTGAGAGTAACAAGCAAAGAGAAGAACATAAAATGCTTCGTTATATATTTTTTTTCTTTTGATCTTATTCAGAACAAGCGAAGATCTCTGAGTCATCCAAAATAAAAAACAAAATAAAATAAAAAGTTCTTTTCTATAAAAGAATATACATCTGACATCATAATAAAACTGCTGGTTTATAAGATAAAAGATACTTGACTATCATCTATGATTCAAATATGTGTTTACTATTGATTATTGAGTGAATTTATTATAAAGATATTTTGATATCAAGCATGTTCAAAGAAAAAACTGCATCTAAAAATTATAGAATAAATCTTTGAAATATTCTTGATATTTCGAATGTAACGATTACGATCAATGATTATATTTTGGTAGAAAGTTCACTTTTCAATACTATACATTTTATTTTACGACAAGTAAATGTAAGAAAAAATAAAGAAAAAGTAAAAAACAATAAGTATTAGATGAAGGTTTTTCAGAAATAAAACCATCGTTTGTAATGTTTATTCAAAAAAATGAGCATGAAATTTCAGATCATTTGTAGCAGTGTTCTTTTTGTTTGTTGTTTTTTTCTTTTACATTTCTTTTTCTTTTTCGTCGTTGCAATAATTTGATGTTCTATATGGTTTGTTGTACGATGAGTCATTTTATTCTGTTACAAGTACAATGGGTTTTTTCCCACTGGAATACCCAGTAGTTGTCTTATATATAGAGTGACTAAGACTTATACATCAATTACATTCTTATTTTTTATATTGTGTGAACACTAAAAAGTAAGAGCTTTTCATCTATATCGAATATTGCTTATAGCAGAAAAATTTGATAATTATATGATTTCAAATACTTTTGTCAATAATTGCTCTTATTGATTATAGATTAGCAATATTCGCGTATTGTCTAAAACAAAAATTAAAATTATTATCTTTCTATAAGAAGGTAATCGAGATTTTATTTTCTGAGATCTTTTATTTGTTCTTTTTGGTTTAATATTAATATTTAATGATGTTAATTCTTTGTAGAAATTGATCCGCAAAAGACTCATAAATGTCACAAAGAAAATATCGAAAGGGTTCGTTGTATAGTTTGAAATCATCAACCATCAGTTTCTTTATTATTTTCTTTTTTTTTTATAGCTCAAGCCGAATCAAAGCCGGCAACAACCAACCATGATAACGATACTATTGTGGTAGCTGCTGATACACCACAAAGATCAACATCGAATGATCCAGTATCATCTCCAATTGAACCATCTGTGGTGCCAAAATCAGCACGAGCTTCACCATTTGAAATAAAACGCTCTTGCAGTGCATTTCCGACATTGAATGACTCAATGAGAAATTTGTCTATTGAAACAGCATCAGCGTCCGCAAAAGATTCTCGTTCCCAAAGTGTTCGTCAAGTGATACGTAATCGAACATTATGCTCAGCAGTGCCTGAGTCAGCCGTATTAAAACCAGTTCCTCGTCCTGATGAAGGTGGTTCAAACGGTCAAAAAATATCTCTCTATACTAATCATTTCCGTGTTAACATCAATGACGCTGTCGTTTATCAATATGATATTGACATTGTGATGATCGGTCGCGATGGTAAAGCACGTCTGACACGAAAAGACGACCGTTGGGAAGTGATACAATTATTTGTTAAACAAAGGAAAAATTTTCCTATAGTCTGGTAAGCTTATTCATCATTTGAAAAAATCTAAACTGTTTAATACTGTTCCATTTTTAGGTACGACGAAGGAAAAACGTTATATTCTCGAGAAATGTTGCCTGATTTGACATTGCCTATTCAGATCGTATTGGAAAAAGACAATGAAAGGAAAGTCTTTCAATTGAAAAAATTAGTTCTTGTTCGGCAAGATAGAATTCAAAATATTTTTAATTTTATTGAAAAGAAAGTAAATATTCGACCACGTGAAACAGTTCGAATTATTGAAACACTTTTCAAAC
Organism: Rotaria sp. Silwood2; assembly: GCA_905329745.1. Taxonomy (NCBI): domain Eukaryota; kingdom Metazoa; phylum Rotifera; class Eurotatoria; order Philodinida; family Philodinidae; genus Rotaria; species Rotaria sp. Silwood2. Next base: position 278,901 of record CAJNSZ010000082.1, on the reverse strand, counting down.
AGCGTGCTCGAAATGAGCTAATCGCTATTCGAAATCAGTTTTATGATCGACGTCGACAGCTTGAGGATCTTGGTTAGTTTTGTTTATTGCAATCATTCTTATTTATATTCACTGATTCTTTATAGGTGATGGTCGTGGTATGGCAAGAGGTTTTTATCAAGCTTTATTTCTCACACAAGGTGGACCAACACTCAATATTAATTTAACCTTTACATGCTTTTTTATGCCATTGAGTTTTATTGATTTTGCTTCCAAATACTTACGAAAAGATGTTACCAAAGGTTTGCATGAAAGAGATTTAAAAGTATTTGAACAAATCATTCGCAATTTATCCAGTAAGTTGACTTAATCTTATTTCTTTAATAATTTTATTTTTACTAGTTGAAACAATGCATACTGGTCGAAGAATTTTCTATCGAATACGTGGTTTTGGTCGTCCTGCTAATCAACTTATGTTTCGTTGCGGTAGAGATGATGAACAAGTAGCAAGTGCTGTTGCCATAAAAGAGATTAGTGTTGCAGATTATTTTGCTGATAAATACAGAAAACTTATGTATCCGCACTTACCTTGCATCAACGCCATGAAAGGAGCTGAAAAGAAACCAAATTGGTTACCTATGGAAGTTGTCAGAGTAAGTTTATGGCATCAAATCAATAATGATTACGAGAATTTTATCTTATATTTCAGATAGTCGAATGGCAACGTGCATTAAAACCATTGGACAAACAACAACGAGGTCTTGTTTCTAGAAATACGATCATCAAACCAGAACAACGTTACTCTGAAATCATGAAAATTGTACGTAACAATCAGTTCGATAGAGATCCTTATCTCAAAGAACTGAATATTCGTGTTGACGATAAAGAAATGCTTGAAATCAAAGGTAATTTATCTTTTGTTTTGTTTTATTTTATTTTTCCACAACTTTATTGGTTTACATTTAGGACGTGTACTCTCGCCTCCAGAAATCAGATATCGTCGTCGTGGTCAAGGTGAAATCATCGAATCTGTTAATTGTGGCAAATGGCGAATTCAAAATTGGTTTTATACAACATCCCAAATCAATTCATGGGGAATGATTTATTTTGGTGATACATCTAATGGATATACTGAGGATATAGTTAGCAAATTTCAAAATCGACTACCCAATGTAAACTTGTCAACTGATTCTTTTACTATTCGTTTAAATTTTTTCTTCTAGCTACTTAGACGTAGTGGTTTTGTAATTAATACCGAATTATCATTGACTATAAAGAGTTCATATGAAAATGACATTAATAGTACTTTACGTGATGCTAGTAGACAACGTTGGCAATTGGCTATTGTTATTATTAATAGTCGTAATTCAGACGTTGTCTATAATCTTGTTAAAAAGTATGCCAATACAAAGATTGGCTTGATGACTCAATGTGTTAATTTCCAAGCTTTGGAACGAAACATGAACAAACTTGAAATGTGTAAGCGTATACATAAAAACATCGACATTTGAGAGTAGTAGCAGATTTAGAAAAGATTAGATTTGAGTTTCATAGTAAAAGAATCATTATATATATTTCCTTATGTATTTAAGAAATTGAGTATCAAATATTTTAGATGTTGAAAATATAAGTCAAAAAATTAATGGAAAATTAGGTGGTATTAATGGCGTCATCAATATTAAATCAGCTCTTAGTCGTTCTTCCAGAGAAGATCTTTTTATGTTCTTTGGAGCTGATGTAAGTAATATAGATATGTAAAAATAATTGGAGATAATTGATGAGTTTTTAATCGTTTTCATTTAGGTAACTCATTCAACTTGCTCAATTGATTATCCGTCAATAGCAGCTGTCGTTGGTTCACGAGATTTGACAAACAGTCTATATGCTGCTCGACTTTGTGAACGTATGTTCTGTATTAGTTTACTTCCATCATCATCCATTCTTCATTGTAGAATATCCTAAAAAGGGTCGTTGTTCACTAGAAATTATAAAAGAATTAGACACAATGGTTATTGATTTACTTCGAGTATTTGCTAATTCATGTGGTGATCGTCTTCCAAATAAAATTGTCTTCTATCGAGATGGCGTAGACGAAGGACAGTATCAGAAAGTACTCGATAATGAAGTTAATAAAATAAAAAATGCATGTCGCAGTAAGTATTCAAACATAATAATGAAAATAATTTTATTTTTCTCTATATTAGTTGTTTATGGTAAAGAACCTTTACCGCAATTAGCCTTTATTGTTGTGAAAAAACGTCATAATACGCGTTTCTTTCTATATGATGGTAATCAAACAATCAATGTTCAAGCAGGTACTGTTATCGATCAGAATATAATTCATCCATCTCAGTTTGATTTTTACTTATGCTCGCAAGCTGCAATGTAAGTGTTTGTAACTTTGTTTTTTTTTATATAGAAACTCGATTATTAATTATGATAGAATGGGTACATCACGACCAGCTTTGTATCATGTTCTTCATGATGATATTGGATTTAGTAGTGATGATATTCAACAACTTACCTATTGGGCAAGTTTATTTTGTTTGAAAAAAAAATTAAAAGATAAAGATGAAATTTGTTTTAGCTTTGTCATACGGATATGCGTTGTACTAAATCAGTTTCAATACCAGCTCCTGTTCATTATGCTCATTTAGCAGCTTATGCATCACGAGCACTTAAATTTGGCGAAGATCAGGATAGAGAAAGGTATTAAATCATAAATATTTGTCATCATGATCAATGATGTTACTTATATTTTTAGTCTTGATGAAAATAATGAAGAACCTGAAAGTTATTCACTTGATGATATTAAGACAAAAGTAATGGTACTGAATGAAAAAATCACTGATGATATGTGGTTCATATAACTCCACGATTTTTTAAAAACTTTTCTAAAACTAATTTTATTCCATTCATTATCGAAAGCATCCATCATGTCTATATTATTTAACTTATTAACTGATGTTTTTGTACATTTTCAAGATATAGTAATCAAATTACAATAAATATTCCTTTGTTATTACAAAACTTATTCTCTACATCATAATGGAAAAAAGAAAGATTTTGACTCGAATATTCGATGTGATAATTATAGTACAGACTCTTGACTTATACCCAACTCGATAAGTACAGTGTGTCCTGAAAATTCTTTCGAATATATATTTACTATTCTATTCAATTTTATCTACTAGAGCTTTTTCAAATGATAGACCTGTACATCGAGTTTTTATATATACGAGCAAACCTCGAAAGCTATTACCTCTAACTAAAATATAAAAATGTAGTCCTGTCTTGATATGTAGAAAGGCATCATGCAAGGATTATTTTTAAATTGCTTCATTTTCTTACATGTTATTCATACGGTCACTCTCTAAATCGGTTAATGAACGCAGCTGCTGTACTTGAATTCAAAATGATTCGTGTGCTGTTTCGAAATTGAAGCGATTTAAAAATGAATCGTTATATAATGTTTGTCTACATATAGAAAAAAAGCTAAATATTTATATTTCAGTTTGAAGCGATAGCATTGAAGAATGTTTTTGAAGGCTGTTCTAATAAGTAAAAGCTCAGTATATGGGCATATCCTTTAAAGAAAAACTTAATTGATAAAATAGAATAGAATACTCAATATATACTACACAACTTTTGGAACACATTGTACTACATCTTTATCATAGATCTAACTAAGATTCTATACTGAAAAAATATTATGTAAAGGAATGATATTCATTCAGCCGTATATTGAAGGGATGATCTATAACTATTTGCATCAAGCGCTTTTATCTAGATGATTTTTTGAATTAAATCTGCTGTCAATTTCAGTATAACCGAAATCAAAAACGTATTAATCGAATATACAAACAAAATAAAAAAAAACGTAGAATAAATAGATTAGAAGGAACAAGTATAAACACTAGAAGTAATTGCTTTTTTAAAATTTAATGATAAAAATGGACGTATATAACACATCATTACTAATCATCTGATGTATTGAAAAGATAAAATGAAAATTTTCAAGGATAACAAAGTTTGTTGGATCTTAGTAAAATATTTCAACTAAAGTGATACGGATAATATATTTCATTACGTATCAACCGTATTTCAATTAGTGTACCTATATTTCCAATACAAACGTAATTACATATCTAACAGCAAGAACAAAAACACATGTAAGACAAGAGTAGTAAATGTGTGAATGTGAAAATATCTGATTTGAATAGACTTTTTAATAGTTTTCAGTGAAAGTCTGTCACAGCGAATAAAGAAGGAGCATGTGGATCTGGTGTTTAGATGAAGAGAGCATCGATCCACACCGATGGCCCTAGAATACAGTGCTAACTTTACTTAAATATTTCAATCCAAAAACCAATCGACTTTCTCTCCAGTAAAGACTAATTGATTAGAAAGTTTTTCTCTTTTACTAATCATGAAAAATTCTGATAACGGTGTAATTTAATAACTTTCTTCATTTACATATGCTTGATTTTTCAACAAATTCACAAAATCTGGTTCTAATTCAGCGAGAATTTTTGAAAATATTTCGCAATATCAGTAAACCAATTATACGTAAAAAAGTAGTGCGTGTAGAATATCATAAAATTTCATTAATCTTAAAAAATTCTTCTCTATTGTGGAAACAACAGTAAAACAAATTTGTTCTATACAATCATCGGAAAGAAAATAAGTCAGTGATCGTATTATGCTGACGAAGACTAAATGTTAATCGATAGTCTTTAACATATATATAAATAAACACGTTTCAAGGGACAGCAAAATACTATTTCATTGTTTTATTCAAATCATTAAATACTTGTTAAATAAAACAAATTACGAAAATAACTCGCTATTATGAATAAGCTTGACTTCAAGCTGAGGCTGTTAGTATGGGCGAGTGTATGTACATGTGTTTAGAGTAGTTTACTCTTTAAAAGACAATAAAACTCTTTTCTCTTTTTTAGAGGTGCACATCTCGAGATAATATCAAAAAGGTTTGTTTATTATTGTAGATTCTTTATGGGATCCACTAGTTTCGAATGGGGGCGTGACTGGACCGTGAATTAAACAGAGACTTTCATAAAATCACATCATCAGCTACACAACGACACCTCACCCAAATATGCACCCGATACCCAAGCTCACGCGCAGACTAACACCCTTTTTATCATTGGCGTCCTTTATTATTCTTACACTTCATTACTCTGAATGCTACCACGACCAAGACGGCCATTAATAACATGATCAACTTGACAATGGCTAGCACTACTATGAAGATTATGACCTAAAATAGGCCTCTCCTTCAAGAGAAGGACCGTAAATATTGATGATCAGTTTGCTGTTGTTGTTTTTGCAAACAAAGAAGAAGTGAAACAATAAGTGGTGGAGGAGAAGCAGGATGAATAACGTTGTTGACATTTTGGTTCTAAGGAAAAAGAAAAAAAATACGTGCGTTAAAAACATTTTTTTTTCTTGCCAACGACTCAAGAGTTGTGATTATCAACATTGTATTAGCGAACGCAAAATACGTTTTTCGAGTTACTTAATCGTTTCATTTAACAAAAATAATAACAACTAAAAGATATAGCTTAACTGCACCCACTTGTGAATTCGTCGTTTTGTAAAGGCAACATTATAAAAAGAAATTATATCTGGAAAGTACCATAAATAATGAGTTCATATATGTGACAGTATGTCTAATTTGTTCAATGATTGTAGGAATGGTACCAGTAACACTCGTTCTTCTCCGAACCCTACTCAATACAGATATCATTCTGAAGAAAAGATCTCTCTATACACATGTTCGCTATCAGTATAATTACGAGTGTGTTTGCGCACGTTAATATTCTATTCATTTGAACTTGATGGTTGGTCGTTTATGTTGAGTATAGATGTTCGTCTGTATGTTATCTGTGACTGGGTGTAACCTTTTAATGTTAATTTAGAAAATAAATATAAGTGAATAATTTAACTGCTATTCGTACAGATGACACGAAGAAAATAAGAATCGCTCACGAGAAATATGAAATAATGAGCGATGTAAGATCGTAACATATATAATGAGAATTTTTATTATTCAGAAATTTTTTCCCACTGCAAAAATCTAACTGAAGCAATAGAATAAAGAAGTGGAGAGAAAAAAGAATTAAGTTTTTCTTTTGTAACTTTTTTCACTACTGTGAGCTAACAGGTAGTCGATAAACAATTATAAAATTAGAATATTCAAGTTTTCTCCATTTTTTATGCAGTTGAACGAGATATTTGTTGATCAAAAGATGCAACATCAAATTGTTTACAAATCTATATGTGATTTGATTATAAATTCATTGTAGTGATACTCAAAAAAAGATGCAAAGTAAAGATACCTATAAAATTCAGAAAAAAAAATCAAATTGATTTAAAAAAAGAAATGCTTTATTTAACAAAGATATTTTTCATTTTTTTTATATGACATGCAATGGTATGGTGCAGTCGAGTTTTATTTTTGTTTGTGCGTCAACTAATAATTTATCAGAAATGATCTATTCATTTAACGATCTATGATTCGGAATGCAAATAATAATATATTTATACTCGGACGGTTTTTGTGGGTTCACCTGGATTCACAAAAGGCGTTCGAGGGTTGAGAAGTCAAAGTGTCGATTTTCTAACAATTGTTCAATATGATGGACATACTCAATCGAAAAGTGTTTATTTTGTCTTGAAAATCAATTTTTTCAATAAATTCGGAAGAAAATTCTTTAGAAAATATTATATCAGTTTGTTATCGGAGCAGCTTCTATTGATTATCATAAAGGTATTGAATTTCGGCATGTGGATATGGGAGAAATTAAGGGTTATACTCACATTTATTGCCACACGTAAACTCCACATCCTTTAATATTTACTCAAAACTACACTTTGAGACTAGTCCGAACTTTCTAGCATTTGAAATGATGAAGAATTATGTGACATATATACACATATATTTTGACTAATAATGTTAAACTAAGTCTGTATAGTCACAATATATTGAGCTGAAACATTTACTGCGAGAGGTCCAACTTGAGATACGTCTCCTCTGAAGACTTCATCAAGATTTGATGGTCGAAAAAAAATATTTTGGGGAATACTCTTCAACATTGAAAACTTTCAAACTAGTAAAACTGCTTGTATATAAAAACAAACACTCATTCAAATGATAATTGAGCTCCAAATTTCATGTGTTCAAGCAGTAAAAATGTTTTAAACAATTAAATATTTTTAAGTATGATAAAATGGGTTTTGAATGATGTAGCAAATTGTTATGATAGTTAAGCTCATGGTGTTTAAACACCGTTTTTCTTGTTTGCTTGTCTTCCAGCATATGCAAGAAGAATTTCGATTTCGTCTAGGAAAAACATCATGATCTTTAAGCTAAATCAACATTATTTTTCTATAGTCATCATTATCTTGGTATAAAAAAGTTTTTCAGTTTTCATTTTTTTTTTTAATTCGTATATCGTTGTATTGATCTATATAAAATGTATGCATTGTATATTCTCAAGGGAATTTCACCTCTATTTCAAAGTATCACGCGAGATGATGGTTAAATAACATACAACGAATCGTAGTGGGTCTTTTCTTCTTTACCTTATGATCATTGTAATTACATGACTTATCGTGAGTAAAATTCATTGATCATCTTTATTGCCATTAGTCAGATTAAATATATTATGTGTAGAAGATAGAAGTCATCAAAGTAGAATAACTAGCCTTTATGAATTATTGATAGGAAGTATTGTATTGATATAACTCACGCCAAAAAACAAAACAGAAGAATTTCTCTATGTTATTTTATATTTTCTTTTAGTTTTTAAAGCAGCATCATATAAGATGTTTTGTAATAGTTCAATAGTAGTTGGTGAAAATTTATCTCCAGATGATCCATTATTTTGGAGTCGTCCAACACCTATTAACTGTAATACAGTACGAATCATTGGAATTTTTTTATGTCTTGCTGCATTTATCGGCATTGTTTTTAATGGAGCACTTTCTTATAGTTTTGTTCGATATAAATTTCTTCGTACTCCATCTAATATATTTATAATGTTCATTTCGGGTATTGGTCTGTTGGCATCATGTTGTATTATACCATTAGCGGGCAGTTCATCTCTTTATTGTTATTGGTTATACGGTCGTATTGGATGTCAATTGGAAGCCATCATGGCTTTTTTATATGGATGTTCAAGTTCATATTTACTTTGCGCAGTTAGTCTTAGTCGATGTTATATTATTGTAAAACCATTTAATGCAAAATCTGTTTCCGTAAGATAGTTTTGAGTTAAATTTAGAGAATTAAAAATTATTTGTTTAGGTTGCTAAATGTATTATTATTGCTTGTGTGGCTGTAATCATCGCTTTTATTTGGACAATGTTGCCACTTATTGGATGGAATGAATATACTCTAGAGGTTGGTGATTTTTTTAAAGTTGTTTATAACGACGAAGATAATCGAGGGCAAATTTATGACTTGATCAAAGACTAGCATTCTTCTGAATGCTCTTTCTCTAACCAAATTCAACGAGAAAACAGCGGACCACAACAGGCATCGGCAAACATCAAAGACTGCAAATGAATTCAAGGGTTTCAGAAGATTTTAAAATGCTTCAAAAAACTTGAAAGAACATATGATTATAATATTCTGGTATTAACTCTATCCTCTAGCGGACTAAGGCACCAAATTGCATCGATCTAGCAAAGAAGAAAAAGCACGTCTATCATCGAGATTTTTCAAGCAATATTTAAGAAGCAAATGTCTTTTCATCTACCTATGAATATATCTTCTTCTGATAAAGAACTACAAAAAGATCTTACGAATAGTATATTTCTAGTGAGATCATTATGTATGATTCATACTGAGTAGATGAAACCAAAGATATAACAAATTCGTCAAGTGATCAAATCTTACATGTGATCATGTGTTACTTGATAGAAAATTCTCTAGGATACTTAATGATTAACTTTGACTTTATCAATGATATAGATAATGATATGTATTATTTAGGGAGCTCTTACATCATGTTGTGTAAATTGGTATGATCGACGACCTTTGTATGTTTCATTCAATTTCTTTCTATTTATTGTTGTTTACTGTATTCCATTGATTATTCTTGTTGTAACAAATACAATAATTTATCTTGGATTAAAACGAATGAAATATAAAATATCAAAAGGTGTCAAAACAGAATTAAGTCACAAACGAATTGAAATGGAAGGACGAATTCTTAAAAGTAAGATTTTTCTTTGTTTAAACAAATATAGAAAAATATTTCTACAGGTATAATAATAACAGTATGTGGTTTTATCATAACATGGACTCCATATGCAATTGTTTTCTTTATCTCAGCTTTTCGTAATACAGATGAAAAAATATCACCTCTGGCAACATTTGTTTGTGCTTGTTTTGCTAAATCATCTGTTATGTGGATTCCAATGTTATATATAAGTACATCAACTCATTTTCGATTGATTTTTGTCGATATGAATTCAATGGACAAACAAGGAACAATAGGTAGTACAGATGAAGGAGAACATAATCCATCTGTTGTAGCTGGAAAAAATGACAAAACGAAAACATTAGCGATAATCAATATACCACTGGAAAACAAATTTTCTGCTATTGATGAACAATAAATTTATTTTTCTGCTTTCTATATCTGCTTCTTTGCATAAATATATTATATGCTTATTTGCAAATCTTCATCAATAAAAATGTTCGCCTCTTTCTAAAACATCAATTCTTATAATTTTGAATCTAGTTGTTTTACTACACTTAAACGAGTAATTACTAATTAGGTGTTTGATAACAGTTAGTAGACGAATCAGACAAAGATACTCTATCATGGCACTATAAAATATTAATCTGAAAAATCTTTTGTAACTAAAAATGTTTTGATATCTGAAGATCTTTACATATAAATGTAGATTGACAACAATGTTTTCAACAATATAAAACTATGTTTGGTTTAAAACGAGTGATATGAAACTTTCCTGTAAGAATTACATTTTTATGAGTGTTGAACACGACGTTGATATAGAGAATCAATTGATTTATAGCCAAAGCGTTCTTGGTAACAAATATTTTTCTCTTACAACTTCTCTAAACGAGTGTACTGATCTTTCCAAAAATGAGATATTGATTAATGATAATCATAATAACTCAGACATGAGATTCGATGTTGTTACTGTTATAATCGACACTTGTCTTAGTTTTGTTTGTATTATTGAGCTAAGTTGCGTCGTATTTTGTATGACAATTAGTCAGATAAATATTTTCAACAAATTTCATATACATTCGTCCCGATGCATATTTGCTACTTCATAAAAGATTATTATGATAAGAATAAAGAAATAGCTAGTCGAGAGTAATGCTTATATGAAATGTTTGAATCAATTAACGATGATTACCATTCGAAATCTAGATCAATTCTTTTTCGGATTTTATTTCTTCCTAGAGTGTTATTTATAGTTGCTTTTCCATCTCTTACTACTTTCTTGGTTGTCTCTGCTTCTCTTTTTCACTGTCTTATGGGCTATTGCTTCAAGTTATACAAATTCGAACAACTGATTATTATCAATATATTCTTTTGGTATTTGAATTATTGAAAGAATTGTTATAAAAATAAAACGTGTTTTGACAGTATTGCGCATAATTCTTAAGGATAGTAATTGTTCAGATATGTGTCTCATCGAAGGGTATTCAATCAGAATTATTAATTTTCAGTCTGTTTCCTGTAAATGTTGTCATGAATGTAATGATTAAGTTACATTGGCAAATGACTAATAATTTTTCTAATCTACGTAAAAAATAAATAATCGCGTAATAAAAAGAAATAAATACTGAAGCCTATTTGGCTATTTAGAAATATCT
>CAJNSZ010000082.1:202862-267934 GCA_905329745.1 Rotaria sp. Silwood2 | reverse complement strand
CACACCCACACCCACACCCACACTCACACCCACACCCACACTCACACCCACACCCACACCCACACTCACACCCACACCCACACCCACACTCACACCCACACCCACACTCACACCCACACCCACACCCACACCCACACCCTCGCTAGTGCAAACAATTTAATACATTTTGGATAGAAAACGGTTCGAAATTACCTAATCTTGCGAATATTGTTCGACAAATCAGTGCAATACCCGCTACATCTATCAGTAGTGAGGCTGCGTTTAGTTTATCTGGTTACTTATGTCGTAAACAACGAACATCGTTAGGATCAAAGAGCATTCGACAATCAATGATTTTGAAATATCGACCATGGCTTGATAAACTCATTGAACACGTAGACCTTAAAAATAATTAGATACAGTATATGTCATAGCAAGAATAATTGTTTTTCTAGGACTTTTTTGAATATTTTTGGTAAGAAACATATTTTGAAGATTTTTGCTGGATCTTGCTAAAATATCACATATTAAGTAGGATTTTGAACAAAATGTTACACAAAAAATTATATTACAATGTATTTGTAGAAATAGGCACGCATAGTACTCAAAGTGTTAGAGTGTAACAACAAAATTCTGATTTAATTGGTTTGCCATGTGAAAAGCATTACTTAATTGATCATGATGGAATTCCATCGATCTCAATACTAAATATTAAAAAAAGTCTCATTTTCTATAACCAAAAAGATTTTAGTGCTCCATCGCAAACTAAATTAATGTTTATAAATCAAGAATTCGAATATATTTTTCAATAAAAAGAGTCGACAAAACAACACAGAACAGCTTTCTCGCAACCATATAAGATTTATGAACCAATCCCCCAGCAATTTAATAATAATTCATGAATTTTTACCTCTCGGAGAAGAGTTAGTAGGACATAAATAAGAGAAAATGTGATGTATAATTACTATAAAAAAAAATTTAATCCTAATTTCGAATAGAAATCAATAGATCTGAGTTGTCATGTTTCCTTCTAAACATGTCTTAAGGAATAATAAAATTATTGTATAGAAATAACTTATGAAAAGAAAGAAAAAAAAGAATATTCACAGAAAATCCAGATTTATGCTAATCAATTATTAGTTATGATAAATGACTAGTATAAATGTGGACTTCCTGGAAATATTCTTTTTTTTTCTTTCTTTTCATAAGTTATTTCTATATAATAATTTTATTATTCCTTAAGACATGTTTAGAAGGAAACATGACAACTCAGATCTATTAATTCCCATTCGAAATGATGATTAACCTTTTCCTTTATGCTAGTCACGTATTGGCTTCTTTTTTTTCTACATATTTACTCTCTTTTCAACAAGCATATCATCAACTTCATATGATTTTTGCCGTTCTAAAGTTGTTCAGATACAAAATTTTTTGATTTCAAATTAAAAATAAAATATAAATTATTAATTTGTGACGAATCGAATACGAGAGATCCCGATTTGAACTCCCTCCATCTCAAGCACAAGTTCAGCTCAAGTTATGTGGCAATGAACACCTATTTGTTACCTATTCAAGGACTTATTTATAAACGACCTTCAAGTAATGAGCGGGACAGGAAAGAAAGAGGAAGAATGATATTGTCAATCAAAACTGAACAAACCTGCTGGACACTACAGAGATAGTCAAACACTTCTGGACGTTCAAACATCGACTATGAATATTCTCTGGTTTTCGGTACATTTTTTGGTGGAATTTCGGTCTTCAGCTCGTTTTGTAGAGCATTTTCATATAGGGAACAACCGAAATAAATCAGGTTTGTATGAATATGATGTTGAAATAATTGAAGATCATGCTATATGGACACGTACGTAGTTTCTTGAACAGTAATATGAATGCGATGATATTTTTGAGCGCCATTGTGATTGAACTTTGTTTTGTATTTTATTTTTCTTATATTTTTCTTATATTGGAATCACTAAATGTAGAGTTTATTGAAAAATGACAACTTTGAGACAGATCATTGCTTTAGTTGTTGCATATGGGATATCTGTTTTTTTTTGAATATGCATGTATTTAGTAATGAAAATAATTATACATGTATGGATAATGTTTATAACTCAAGAAATATATATGTCGTATCGAAGTTACACCGGTCGATGAATTTATAACTTTGACGTTCATACTTATCGAAATTACAACTTCGACAGAGAAACTTGTTGAAGTTATTTTTAATTCATTTATCAATAAATAATTTATTAAACTAAATATGCTACTGTTGAATCTATGATCAAAAATTAAAGTTTTACTAATAAATGTTCATTTTTTCCACAATATTATAAAAAACAATGAATATTTATTAGTAAAACTTTTCTTTCTGATCATAGATTCAACACTAGAATACTCAGACTAATAAATTATTTATTGATAAGTGAATTCAAAATAACTTCGACAAGTTTCTCTGTCGAAGTTGTAACTTCGTCAATATCGATCGACAATGTTATAACTTCGTCGACCGATGTAATTTCGATACGACATATATATATATGCAGCTTAATATAGCAAGATGGAGCTTTTTATTCTTAAATCAACATGTTGCTGTTTATAAAATAGAGCAAACATTATCGTAAGAGTTATCTTGAAGAATCTAATTAGTTAGACCTACAATATGCAATATTTGTTTATTTAAGTTGAGCTTGCCATGTTTTTACTTGTCAATCCTTTTTTTCATTTAACATATTGTATAAATCAACTGTTTCGAAGTGAGTTCTTATACAATATAGCTATTTATTGTATACTTTTCATTATACTATTTCTCCTAAAACAAAGTTGTTGACTATTGAGAACCAATACAATGTGAAACAAAAATTCATTCCGTAGCATATGACTGATCCAACATATTAAATAAAAAAAGAATAAACAAATAAAATTGTGATGAAATCGAACACAATTAAAAGTGTTTCATATTACAGCTGTTGACCACTTGATCGACGAAAATGCGCGTGACGATAGTGTTTACTCTATTTTATCAACATTGAAATATTGTGTAAGCCAAAAACTCTCCCATCGTCCTCCATTTACTTGTAAATAAATTCTCGATTTATATGCATCTATTTATTTCTATTTTTCTTACTTAATTATTATCGCACCGCAAAAAAAAGTTTCTAAGATAAAACACGATCATAACAAATACAAAAGAACAACACTAGACATAATCTTCTGGTGCTCGCAATGCGACTATATCATCCACAATCGCATCAAACAGGTCACGTCCATCCAGCCTTGAACGCCACATATGTTCACATAGAGACGAATCGACAACAGCTCAATAGAACCCTTGCCTATTCCTATTTGCTAGCATCACCACAATAACAAAAAACAAAGAAAACACTTACTAGTCCTAATACGGGTATGATAGGAATAATAATAAGATGAAAAAGGTAAAAAGTTAAAGAATACGATAATATTAAAAAGAGAAAAAAATCTGCGGGCCGATAACAACCAAGGACCCTAGTTTTGATTCATTTATTCAATGAACTGTTATTTGATTACAAAAATTTATAAAAACAGTCTTTGCAGATATAAATCGCGAAGCACGATGAATCACGCTTTTCCTCATCACATGCAGATTTTTGAATCCTACCTCTTTGCGGCACATATCTTCACCATCCTTGTCTTTAATTCGCAAGAACTTGAACCAAGAAAAAATTCATCTCTTACAATAAGTGTACGTTGATGTAAGGTCTTCGATCATGCATCAGCAAAATCTTGAGCAGTAACCGGCAGATCCCATGCTGTCTTTCCAAGTACTTGAGGGCCCAAGGGTATCCCCCAATAGTAGGACTTGAGGACCTAAGGGTATCCCCCAATAGTAAGACTTGAGGACCCAAGGGTATCCCCCTATAGTAGCACTTGAGGATCCAAGGGTATCCCCCAATAGTAGGACTTGAGGACCCAAGGGTATCCCCCAATAGTAGCACTTGAGGACCTAAGGGTATCCCACAATAGTAGGACTTGTGGACGGTGGACACTCTTCTGAACGTTCCCGGGAACGTTTTGGGAACGGTAACTTCCCACCCCTAAGTAGGACTTGAGGACGGTAGATACTCTTCTGAACGTTCCTGCGTTCCCGGAAACTGGTAACGTGGCGTTACCGTTCCCGGGAACGCGGGAACGAAAAAGTTCCCAGTTCCCGGGAACGGTAACGGTAACTTCCCACCCCTAGATATATCTAGATGTAGTGCACGATGGCTCTTTCTTCGAGTGAACTGATAATGGGAAACTGCACCACAAAGAAGAGACAATATCTTACACATATGGAATAATTGAGAGTATTTGTAGTTGCTACTCATGGCACTATAGTGAATAGTCAGTCATGAAACATGATGTTTGTTTGTCATAGCTATTTCAAATAATTATAGTAATAATACATGAGATTTTGTTAAATTTTCAAGTATATGGAGATATTGATTTAATTGGATTTTTCATTTATTTTATTTATGATGGAATTTTCGATCTTATACGATCATCATCAGCTTATAACTAGATATATTGATCAAAAACATGAGTTATATCAAAATTTGTTATTAGTTATTGATTATTTGTTAATGTTGTACTTGTTATATTTACAGTTATAAGCTGATGATGATCGTATAAGATCAAAAATTCCATCATAAATAAAATAAATGAAGAATCCAATTAAATCAATATCTCCATATATACTTGAAAATTGTCATAGCTATACAAAGTCAATGTCGTGATCTAACCAAGTAGTGAATTCAGCGTAAGATCTATTATCGTGAGGAATATCTTATTAGTCAATATTTAGTTCTTCTGAGATATAAGACTGTTCTCTATTGGCTAAAATCTCTCTACATAAGTCTTTTGATTATCAAATGCTGGAAGAATATTGAATGTATAATTGTTCTATTATCTTCTATCGTTCTTATCGATTTACTAAGCATACAGATTAACTTCTGTGTTGTTGTTTTTTTGATGGAATCATCAAATTAAAAAATAATATTTGTAGAAAAACTACTCAACTTAATTACTGATTTGCTAATAACTGAACTGATTGAACTATTATTTGTGTTGCCTTCGGCTGCTTGCCGTATTTCGTTACATTTGCGCAATGGTTGATTTTGCGTTCGAATAATTCGTTGTCAAAGATACTACCGAAATTCACTACAATCATTTATTTTTCTACAGTGTAGTTTCGCTGAATTTTTTAATATTTGAATTTTTTTGCGTCAAATTTTAACGTCACGATTTTTTGCACAGAAATAGAGTTTGTATGAATACATGGTTCACTTTTCTGTGTAGTTGAATTTTCGCTTCTCGAATCGCGAAGAAAATGAAGCTGTCATACATTCGTCAGTATGTTGACGCATAATGAGTATCACATGAGTGGCAGCACACATACTATGCTTTCACGCCATCATTTGTGTTTGATCCGAATAGTTTTTTTTTTCTTGTCCTTCTAACTTTTCTTTTTCTACCCATGGTAAACGAAACCATCAATGGCATGTGAGTCAACCAGCATGAATCACAAGATCAACGTCAGTGATGATTGAGTAAACCTGGTAGATGAAAGAAAAATACGACCGTAGCAAGAACAAAGAAAAATCGAGTGTTACTCTTTCTCTCTTCTTTCAAACTTATATAAAGCAACCAGTACAGTTTCGAATAACGACATTTCTCTACTAGCCAAAAAACCAAATTCATTTGATTTCTCTTACAATATGCCAGAAGGTACGCTTGAAGTGTTTGTCGTCGAAGGACGAGAATTGAAAGACAAAGATATAGTCGGTCAAAATGATGCCTACATCGAAATTTACACGGACAAGAAGTACAAACAACGAACGAAAACGATTTCCAATACAAATAATCCTGTGTGGAACGAGCGATTTACGTTCAATGTTCACAAGGGTGATGATTCAATTCATTTTGATGTATACGATGCTGATGTTGTTGGCAAAGATGCGATAGGTCATTGCAAAGTAAAATTGAAACATGTCTTCGACGATGGTAAATTCGACGAATGGGTCAAACTACCGGCAATGTTCGGTTTATCGTCCAATGGCCAAATTCATATCATCATGAGTTTTAGAGTAAGCAACACTTTTGTTTTGCTTTTCACAAAAGAACTAAATCTATGTCTTTTCATTTTAGCCCTCGTAAATCCATCTTGAATTGATTCACACGAATGACTTTAATTTTTTTTTTTTTGATAAATTGAGTTTGATTTTTTCTATACCTTGTCATAGTTTCTAATGCAACCTATTATGATTTTGTTGCTCTCAAGCAAGAGTTCTTTTCGATACCATTCATTAATAAATATATACCGAACACAAACACATTTTTCATCTATGTAGAAACAGGCTAATGAAAAGAGTGAAGCTGAAAAAAACACCGATTCAATCTCATTTCTATGAAGTATCGAATTCACACAATCAAAGAGAAATACAAGAAAATGTGGCCCGTTACAATGCATCGTCTATCGTTATGGAAGTGTTATGTTTCGTGAAACTTCTAGGTGAATAATATGACCGTGTCATATGTATATGGACATCATATCTTTTGTAAATGACTGTCTTCGTGAAGTGGTACGATGATCGAAATATAAATATTGATCAATCTGTCAAAACGCTAAAAGAAAACTCTGATTACCCAAGCAGTCAAAAAAGTTAAATCGAGGCGTTATAACGACCGTTTTGCGTTTTATCTTGTAACGCATTTTACACAGTCAAAAAAGTCCGAATTTTGGCGTTTTAAGAATCGCATTTTTTTCAGCTTTCACATCGTTAAAATGGTAGGAAGAGACAAATGATTAAAACGCATTTTCAAGATCAACGGTTTAAAACGCGTAAAATCGGACATTTTTGACTGTGTACAACGCATTTAAACTAGAGAAGAATGGATATAACTCACATACCTTAATATTACAAACAACATTAAAATACAGTATTTACTAATAAATAAGAGATACCAGGTAACATCGGTTCGAAGAAAGTCGGAAGTTAAAGAGCATATAACAGTAGTGTAGTTTCATTTCTTTTCAGAGAATAGGTTCATGGTCATGTAAATGTAAATATCGAGTGATAGCTGTCTAGCAATTTTTTTTTGTTTTATTTTTTCTTCCAAATAATAAAAAAAAATTTACAAGAAAAGCTAACTCAAGTGTTAAGAATCTCATGCATTTTAAATTTAAATTGTTAGATCTTGCTTATTCACTAGAAGATTTTTTCACTATTTGGAAGATAAAGTAAAATGTCAAATTTCGCTAGAAGACTATTGCTCGATTATTTACAACTACATGGCCATGAATCTAATCTCTGAAAAGAAATGAAACTACACTACTATTGTATGTTCTTTAACTCCTGACTTTCTTCGAACCGATGCTAGTTGGTATGTCTTATTTACTAGTAAACACTGAACTTTAATATTGTCTGTAATATGAAGGTATGTGAGTTATATCTATTCTTCCCTAGTATTAGCTACAGTTCTTACTTATTGGATCTATTTAAAAAGTTTTTCGAAACTAAATAATGAAGTAGAAAAAATGAAGCGTATGTCACACACTATTTTTCTCTATAAGCACTATTTACCTAAATATATAGCACAATGAATCAAGTACCTAATATAAAAGTTTCTTTTTTGCTACTCTAAATATATTTGGTAATGCCTTTTCATATTTAGAAAGTATATGTTGTGATCAAAATTAAAATTTTAATTTTGCCCAACATAATATCAGTCAAAAGCCAAATTTTAATTTTGGCTGGACAAAATTAAAATTCTTTTTTTAATGAAAAGAATAAGGTAAAATTTCGCATGAGTTGCCTAATTCGACTTATAATATAAATGCATCCTCAACACTCATATATGACTTATAAAATAAATCGATAGATATCGGAATAGATTTAGTTCTAGTTCTAGTTATATAGATATACATAGATACCCATGTTATTCATAGGAATAGATTTAGTTATAGCCATATTTATATAGTTATACAGATATACATAGATACACATGTTATTCATAGGAATAGATTTAGTCCTAGTCATAGTTATATAGTTATACAGATATACATAGATACCCATGTTATTCATAGGAATAGATTTAGTTTTAGTCATATTTATATAGACATACATACATATACATAGATACCCATGTTATTCATAGGAATAGATTTAGTTCTAGTCATAGTTAAACAGATATACATACATATACATAGATAGCCATGTTATTAATAGGAATAGACTTAGATTTTAGTTTAGATGTGGAGGTATAAATAAACCTGTCATTTTCGTAAAAGTGAGAAACAATGTCCTTTTTTTTGCTCAGGAGAATCCATACATGTAATACTTGAAACTTGAATTCAACTATTCAACTATTCAGCTATTCAAGTATTCAACTATTCAACTAATCAAGGTTAACTATTCAAGCATTCAAGTATTCCACTATTCGGGATAGCAGTTTCACCATGTACCACGCACACACACTATACGCACACACAATCGCTGCAGCTGAGGCTGCGGTGAAAGGAGTTTCCCCACGTATGATTGACACGAACTACTCGCACACAAGCATCGCAGGTGAGGGTGCCGCGAAAGGACTTTCCCACGTATGATTGACACGAACTACAAGACCACACAAGCATCGCAGGTGAGGGTGCCACGAAAGAACTTTCCACACGTATGATTGACACGAACTACACGCACACACGAGCATCACAGGTGAGGGTGCCGCGAAAGGAGTTTCAGCGAATTCGACTCTCAATGTGAGCAATGAGCATATGGTAGAATGATTCGTGAATCATTGTTAGTAGAATGCAATTGTG
The DNA here is from genome assembly GCA_905329745.1 of Rotaria sp. Silwood2. Lineage (NCBI taxonomy): Eukaryota > Metazoa > Rotifera > Eurotatoria > Philodinida > Philodinidae > Rotaria > Rotaria sp. Silwood2. Next base: position 259,119 of record CAJNSZ010000082.1, on the reverse strand, counting down.
GAAAGTAATTTGTTGTCGTTGTTAATGAGTTTTTCCTGAGTACGATGTATTTTACAGTAAAATCGGAACAGGTCAGAAGAAAATAGTAGATTCGCAGTGTTAAGGATATTCGCTACTGATAAAATTGCGCATTCCGTCAGAGATCGATGTGAGTCTAGCACGAGCACCAAGGAGAATGGATCTGTAAGCCGACCGATGAAAATCCGTCCATACTTTACTACTTCAGGTTCATTTTATACCAGAACGAATTTCCTTAGCAAGAGGATTAGAAAAAATGAGATAACCAGAAAACCCGTATACCCGTGCGAAACACTCATACACAGTGGAAAAACCAACTCACACATCTGAATGATGGTCGATTCAAACACTTAAGTCGACCCCTTTGCGGTGGATTTCCGTAAATAGTTGAATAGTTGAATAGTTGAACTTGAACAGTTGAATAGTTGAATACTTGAATTGAACTTTCATGTTTGACACTACTGATTGGTTGAAGCGAATTTTAGAATTGCTGAGTCATTACTTTATTATACTATCAATTTTTTGAAACTCTCGGGACGTCGGGACATAGAGCGATTGGTTGAAACGAATTTTAAAATTGCTGAGTCATTAAATAAAAATAATCAACATTAATTATCTTATGACTCAAGCTATAATGTATGCTTGTTTATTGATTCCAAAGTCAACTGAATTCTCAAGTGAACTGTAACATATATCTATATATCTATGTAACTATGACTAGAACTAAATCTATTCCTATGAATAACATGGGTATCTATGTATATCTATATAACTATGACTAAAACTAAATCTATTCCTATGAATAACATGGGTATCTATGTATATCTATATAACTATGACTAAAACTAAATCTATTCCTATGAATAACATGAGTATCTATGTATATCTATATAACTATGATTAGAACTAAATCTATTCCTATGAATAACATGGGTATCTATGTATATCTATATAACTATGATTAGAACTAAATCTATTCCTATGAATAACATGGATATCTATGTATATCTATATAACTAGAACTAGAAGTAAATCTATTCCTATGAATAGTGTGGTTATATTTTGTGCATTTATATTATAAGTCGAATTAGGCAGCTACTCAAATTTCGACAACAAAATGCATGGATGTGGGTGAGGGTGTTTGGTTTTGAAGGGTGTGAGTGTAGGTAGGTGTGAAAGGAGCAAGGATCTAGGGTTACCATCTTGCTATTAATTTATATAAATTTAAATCATTGGTAATCAAGTTTAAAACAAATTAAATTTTATTCATAATTTAAATTATCAGAATTTATATTAAAAGTAAATTTTGCTTTAGACAATTTAAATTTATTTTCAACTTTTAAATTATGAAAAAAAATTAAATTTATTTTAATTGCAAATTATGAGAAAAATAGCCTAAATTTATTTTAAATTTAAATTACCGATAATTTAACTTACGCAGTAATTAAATTGAAAGTGAATATAAATTGACACTCCTACAAGACCCCTATTGCACCCACACTCATATAATATTTGTTAATAATTTTTTTGAAATCAAAAAGTTGTGGCTACTTTGGCTTTTCTTTGCATCAAAAAAAATTTAATTTCGTCTAGTCAAAATTAAAATTTTAGTTCTGACTGATATTATGTTGGACAAAATCAAAATTTCAATCTTACCTCCGCAAAATTAAAATTTTAATTTTGACCATAACATATATATATATCATTTCGATGGCAAAAATCACTAAGAGATCAAAATATTTCTATCAAATGGGAGCTTAATAAAGAAACGGCTGAACAATTTTTTAATATTTTTATCCATATCCTGAATTATTCTTATGTTTACTATTTTTGTAGTAGCGAGCTTTTTGATGTAGATTTGACAGATTCATAGTAAAATTTGTTATGAATATTATTTTTTTTCCTCGAATAATTTGAATTAAATTTTAGTCGGTGGATACTTTTATTTTTGAAATAATATATAATTATTTCGACAAGAATAGGGATCTAACTGAGAAAGAGTAAAAGAAAATATGTGAACCTTCTGTGATTTTTGTGACCAAAATAATATTTTTGATTTTGAAAAAGGGATTTTTGGACTTACTTGACTGAGTTATTCTTGAGAAAATTAGCGCACGAAAAATAAATTTAATCAGAGAATAGAGGAAATAAAAAAAAAAGCGGATCCCTACATGTATTATAGAATATTTAATTAAGACTCTTTTTTATAAACTTATATGCTTGGGAATAAATAGAATGATATGTATCGCTTGAATAAGGAACAATAGGAATTACTGAATAGTTATGAGTGTTGCTCTTTGTCTTGTAGTAATAAAGAAACAAAGAAGTTCGATGCTACTGGTTAGCGCTATCACCAACAGAATAGAAGAAATAGATAAGTTCGTGAAAAGCTTTCGTTTTATTCAAGTTAAAACGCATTACTTGCCCTCTCCTGATCTTTTAACCCGTTAAGACGCGTTACTTGCTCCAACATGGTCTTTCAACCCGTTAAAATGCGTCAACAAAAAGTTAAACGCGTTGAAACGCAGTTATTTCTTTTATGTGTTCAGTCAACGTGTTATAAAGCGTTGTTTTCTTCTATTCTAACCTTCAACGCGTCAAAACGGTGTTTTGGCGTTTATCTGTGTGCGTGGAAACAGGTTGATTTTTTTACCAGTAATAAAAACATATACATACTTGATACCTATGAAGACAAGGCTAGAGAGCACATTTCATACGTATTATGATTGACTTCAACAAAGCTATTTTCCTTTTTTATAGATAGAAAAAAAACACTGTACGACGAAGAAGAACCAAAATATACAGATACAATGTAAATAATTAAATGATCTTTCAATTACAATATGCCGTTCATTCATATATCTGCCCCTTCCGATTTTTCTTCTTTCACTCTACCATAGTCCATAATGATAATGCATACGATATAAATCTTTTTTTCTTTGTATACTGTGAGCCATATTCATCTAGCAGGCCTGTCCACGTTTGTTTAGTTTATTTTCAGTAAGTCTTGTTCTTTGTTTTCAATCTTATATTTATTGTGTAAATCTTGTTTCAAACTCAAACGTTTGTAGATGCCAAGATTCATTACAAAAGATCAAAGTTTTTCTCGAAACAAACGTGGACAGAGCTGGTAGATGAAATATGGCTAACAGTATACAAGAAAAAAAGGATTTATTCGGTATGAATTGTCAATATAGACTATGACGGAGTGAAAGAAGAAATTTAAGAAGAGGAAATATATATGAATGCCAGACACATAGTAATTAAAAGATCATTTATTTCTTTGCATTGTATATTGATAAATTGGTTCTTCTTCATCACACATTGTTTTTTTTGTTATCTGTAAAAAAAAGTATGTTTTTTTTTGTTGAAGTCAATAGTAATCCTTAAAAAAAAATATTTTTATTATTGGCAATAAAAATCAGCCTGTTTTCTTGAGCCGTAACAAAGATATTCAATTGTTTCACGATAAAGTAACTTTTGAGCCGCCGTATATTTTAAAAATTGACGAAATATAAACATGAATCATTTTTGAAGATTTTAAAAAAATGTTTATCATATTTTTGATAACTTCATTATCGTTTCATTAAATACGTTTTGACTAAAATACGGATGTTGATATTCATTAGAACAAAAATAAATTCGTTAGTTACTGAATTTAGTTCATAAATGGTTTATGTCGAAAGAGAAAGATTCTAGTAGATCTTAAAATCATATTCAATTTGAATGATTATTAATTGATTTTTATGATTCTATTTGTATATTTAGGTTTTAACAAGGAATTTTTATGAATTTAATGAATACTTTAATTAGATAATTTAATTTTTCAATTTCAGATATGATGTTGGAAAAAATCGATTGTCATATAGAATAATAATAATAATGAGAAGTAATTCATCAAATGAAGTCAAAGTATCTTCATCGCGGAAAAGTATCTTATCGGCTGTACATTCACATTTAATTCGTGCTCTTCAACGATTAAATTTGTTTTCTGATAATCCATTTTGGTCACCAGTATTAAATTTTGATGAACAAACTCTTAGTACTCGACTTTTCCTTATATTTATTTCTATATCTCTATTAGTTGTTATTGGTTATGCTAGTTTAACTGTTCGAACACATAATGTAACTCTATATAAGTTTTCTATATCGGACTTTGAAAGACTTGAAGCACGTTATCCAAGTACAATTAACGTTCCATGTACTGAAGTATCAGTACCTTTTAATAAATTTTTGAATTTATCTCCACGATTTCATCAAGTATGTTTAAGTTCGTTTGTTCGAAACAAATGGATTTCGTCTTTATTTCTCTTCAATGCGACATCTCATAATATTTTGGATTTTCGTACATTTGCTTTTGCTCAATATCGTTCTCTTCGTTTACTTTGTCAGTTAGCACGTCAAGCTATTAAGGATACTCATCGTACATTTAATTCTACTCATTTAGTTAATCGTAATACTTTTTCACGAGCTCAATTTAACGAAATAGCTTCTGTTCTTGCTGATAATCTTCAACGAAATGTTTTAACTAATGAAAAACGAACGGCAAGAGTAGTATCAATGATTATAGCACGAAATCGATTATTCTCAGCTTTACGTACAAACTATTATATTCACTCTGTACCTGGTTCAAGAAGATATTTAACATATTATGCAGTTTATATGGAAATAAATGGAACAGAGGAATCATCTTGTGATTGTTTATTAAGAGGAAACCAATGTATATATCCAGCTGGTGCTTTTTATAATTGGACTTTACCAGAATTAGGAAAATCAGCTAAAAATAATCCACCACCACAATTTCAGGTCAGTAAATTTTTTTATGTATAATGTAAAAAAGTTATTGTTAGAAAGAGAAATATTCATTTAAATTTTTGTATCAAAATGTCAAAAATTATGTCAAGTAGAACAGCTTAAAAATATCTGCCATTATAATAATTTTTTTATGTATTAATAGAAACAATAACTATGTTTGCATGGAATTATTGAAGTAGTTGTAAATTCTGGTTAGATATTCTCTAATGAACTTCACTTATTATGGTGCGCACTATAGTCGAACGTGTCTATAACAGATTTTTTAATAATCGTAGTGTATTTTATTCTTTTGTTGTATTAGTGTGAAGCTCTAACCAACTTTTTTTTTGCAGTATCCCACACATTTATCGATAGCTTCTATCGAGATCTATCCGATGATATTATTTGCATGTACGAAAAAACAAATCTTTACCATATTGTCCAACGACTAATATAATCTCAATTTTCAAGTTACTGAGAAAGACTAAACATTCTTACATATTTTTCCTTGATAGGCAAATATCATATATGGTAGGATCCGTTCTATTGTAGACAAGATTGTTAGAATATGAAAAAATGACTATTGAAAAAAGGTTTAAAAAGGAAGTAAAAGCAACTATTATCATTCTTTCGTATTAGAAAACCTGTTATTCTTAAAATCAGTATATTTTTTCTTAGTTAACTATAAGTAGCTAATTCGAAAGAATGATTGGTTGTACGTTGATGGATATAATTATTGTTTTTGTGCCTTCTTTTTTTTCATATATGTGTTTTGTATAGATCGTATGTATACTTATCTTTAGATACGAAATCTATTGATGATGTGAAACGTTTCATAGTACGTAATAAAAAGCACGCACACCAGGGAATTACGAAGAATTAAATTATAGTAGATAAATGAAGATGTATATGGCAAAAACGATGTATTTAATACAATACATAGGTCTAATACGAATCATCGATCTTCGGTGGGAACAACTCTATATAACCCCATTTGCCATGATCGAAATAATTATCTTCAGCTTCAGTTTATCATATGCCTGCAGTTTATATCCGCACTAAGATTAAAGAGGGATGCGTGTAAGCTTCGGCAAAGGCAATAGCTAGAGACCTGTACTTGTCAGTAATTTCGACTGTTTTTTTGCCGGAAACTATATAAGACGAAATTGCTTTAAAATTCATCATCTTCACAAAAACATTCAAAAAAAATTATACAAGAAAATGGTGTTCTGTTTCGATGTAATTTTGATTTTCACATCTGATTCAGGTAGAGGAACTCCATATCTATAGTCCAAGGCACAATTCAAGTTATTATCTTTTCACATCTCAATGTTGAACTAACAAAATCACTTAAGTATGCAGTCAAATTCTATAGAATTCTGTTGATTTTTAACAGAATTTTCTTGAAACGAGACACTATTTTCATGCATTTTTTGAATTTTTTTCCATGATGATGAACTTTTAAATAATTTTGTCTTGCAGTATACTACTCAAAAAAGTCGTCTGAAGTTCTCCTATTTCGATCGTTGAAAACCGAAGGTGACTAGCTTTTGTTGTTGTTCAGTTATTGAGATTACATCTACCTCTTTTTAATTTCAGCGCAGGCATTGGTATATAAATAAAAATTAGTTATTATCGAAATTTACAGTTGATGAATATACTTTGAATGTTGACTTTTTCTCATAAAAACTGCGAAATTAATTTAAAAAAACGATTTTGAAAGAGTTATAATATGATTTTAGATTCCTGGACTAATGGCTGGATGTATACCTCTTGATGCTATGCGTCAATCAACTCTTGAATGTTTATATAATCAATCATGTGTAAATGCAATATCACTTCAACCAAAAATTTCTCGACCAAAAGCTTTAAATGCATCTTTATCACGATTTTCGTTGAATTCAACAATAGGTTCAATATTCGATGAATCTTTATTTGTAGAGTCTTGGCAAAATCAATCGAGTTTTGAAAATTATTACGCTGCTTGTGCACCTCAATCTCTCTCCTATAGTTATGAAAGTCGATTTCATCTTGGTACGATTATTACTATGAGTCTTGGTGCTTTTGGTGGTCTTGTTATTGTATGGCAATTAATTACACCAAGTTTTATCAAAATTTCGAAACGAATTAATTGGAAAAAACAACAAAGAAAATCACGTACAACTATAGAACAAACACATGTAGAACATGAAATTTTAAAAATGGGACCAAAACCAATAAATAAAGGTTAATAATCTAACTATCCATTAAATATACACACATATTCAACACTATTTTCTTTACAAAAAATAACTAGAAATTTTTTTTGAATTCACTATATAAACTTAGCCGATCAAACTTTGAACATGTTAAGTTTTAGAAAAAGAAAACAATATTTCTTGAAAAGAATGATTTCCATAGAAAATACAAAAAATCTTATGATATTTGGAAATAGTATGTTGAGATATATTAAAAATTCTATATTTCATCGTAAAATATGTCCTATCAAAATTTTCTTCTTAGAAATTATCAGTAATACATAGAGGAAAAAGTATATTTTTGTGCTTGCTTGTGCACGTATCTTGCTTTTTTTTTCATGAAAACCCATGTTTAACAAACAAAATTAAAAATACGATCTCGTTTTGACTATGTGATATGAAAATAATCTTGTTATTCAAGTATTGACTTTTGTCAGCCAATACACTTAATGTCCAATACAAATTATCACTATTCTATAATTAGTATCAGATAAAGGTCAAAAAATGACGAAATTAGATCGATTCATTAATACCGCTTTCATGTCTGATATCAATCTATGCAAGTACTTTTTTTCATTTCGTGCATACCACACGATTGTTTTTTCTTTAAATAAAACTGTCGAACTTAGACAGTGGATATCAATATATAAATTTCAAACAAAAATTCTTAAAAACTTTAACATTCTTTTGCTCAATTACTTGAACTCCCCATACACACAGGAGAAACACATATTAGTCACAAGAGCTGATATATGTTTCTATGTAGTTGGCATGCTATCAGACAGACAATCCGAATGAAAAAGCCATTCATGTCGTGCTGAGATTCATTTTATGACTAGTGATATGAAGTTTCTATCATAGTACTATGAAGTTATATGCCGAATAACGTAACTATTTAACCATATCGACTTAGTCAAACTGATATATTAAAAATACACGTTTTCAATCATTTTTTTCCACTGTAGATTCTTTATGAAAAATAAAATAAGAATGTCTTTTTCTTTAGTTGTAACTGCTTATGTTCATCGAACGATTCATAATTTTAATTTATTTTCGTCGGATAACAAAAATGATCCCGAAGACGAACGTATTGGTATCATTGCTACTCGTCTTTACATTTTCTTCATATTTATCGGTCTTATTATTCTTGGTCTTTATACACTGTTATCACAACGTAGTCAAACACGTACTGTTCAATTACCTTCAATTTCAGAATTTGAAAATTTACATTCAATGCATACGTTAACATTAAATTGTCCATGTTCACGTTTTTCAATGTCACATGCTCGAATAATGTCTCTTTATCCTCGTTATCATGCGATATGTTCAAGTGATTATCTCAAAGATTATTGGTTATCTTATTTTGGTCGTGTAGAAATTGATCTTGATAGTGTTGCATTTTTAACAACTGACTTTCGTATTAGTGGCCAATCATTTTTTAATATAATAAGCATATTATGTGAAACAGCAAATGAAACAGTTGAAAATGCATTAAGAGTGTTTGGATCAAATCGATTAGTTACAATGAATGCATTATCACGTTCACAATTTCATATGGAAACTTCAATACGTTTAAAACAATTTGAAAAACAAACAATAGCTTCTTTTCTTGGTCTAATTGAATTAATTATTTCATCAATTCATACGAATCAATTAGCGGAAGAAACATGGACAAATGTTGGACCTCTATCAACATATAATAATGAAACGTCAAAATGGTCATTTCGTTTTCGACCAAGAGATTTTTATATAAATTCATGTTCATGTGCTATATCTGATCAATGTATTCGTCCTGTTGGTTTTCATTTGCAAACAGATGACATTCGATCTACACCTAATATAACCGTACCTGGTTTAGTTCTTGGTTGTTACGCAATTGATTCTCTTCTTTTATCTACATTAGAATGTTTTTACGAACAAAAATGTATCAAACTTCTTGTTGATAATTATTATTTTGATGTTGTTGGTTCAGTTCGACCATTAGACAGTCGTGCTGTTAAGATACAACCACTTGAATATGAAAGTAGTCGTTTTTATCCAAATACAACAATAAATGAAATTTTTTCACAATTATTTATAGAAGATTGGATTAATTCAAGTAATTTTACGTCATATTATGAACGATGTGCACCTTTACAATGCACTTATACTATAAAAAAACGTTTTGATATTGCTTATATGTTAGCTACCATGCTTGGATTTTATGGAGGATTAAGTACCATTTTAGAAATCATTTTACCACCACTTGTCAAGACAGCTTCACAACAATGGTCAAAAAGAAAAAAATCAGTACAATTAGGTGATCCTAGCGTAGTCACAACAGGTAAGATAATTACTATTATTTCATTCAATAAAATAAAAAATTGACGATGTTCTATGAATAAAACAGATCATTGAAACAAAGACAAATTTTAATTAATCTTGAAAAAACTAATTAGAAGATATTTTACATGAATATTTTCCATCGAAATAACGAGACATTCTAAGTAATACGAGCTCCTTCAAAGATTAAAACATTTCTTATCAAAGAAACATTTTCAAAAAAAACAAAAAAAAACAAAAAAAAACAATGAAAGATATCGAAGGATAACATATGATTTACTATCAATGAAGCAATTTCTGACACTATCAAAACGATGAAAACATGTTTTATAACGAGCTTAAAAAAAACACAATGTTATAGTAATAAAATTTCATAGAAACAAACTTTCATCAATCACATTTCTTTATTGAAAAGTTTATTATCTTCACTATAAGCTCAAATGAAAGAGGTTTTTTAGTAACACAAAATTCTCAGAAATATGGTGTAGCCACGTGAAAATCCCAAGACTATTGATGGGGGGAATGTATTGAAAAATGTTTTACAATAATGCTAAAAAAAAATCTTTTTAGTTTTACTGAGTAAAAACGAATAATCTTCAATTATCAAGGAGTGCGTTCCGTCACATCACACTTTCGTGGTCACTGAGCATATGAAATTTTTTAGTCAGTATGATAGAGTTGAATGTTTTACATGAATGCATTATCACAATGGTCTAAATTTTTACAGTCATAATAGTTTATCAGATGAAGTGAAAATTCACTAAATTTATAAAAGTTCAAAAAAGTGGGTACTCTTAAATTTCTTTTTTCTTGTTGCATCTTAGTCTAGTGCATTATGTCGATTTGTATGGTAACGCTTATGAACGAGGCGATTTTTATTACGATTTTGATTTTAACTAGCGAAAAATTCCCAATTGAAAGTATTTCATTGAAAATAATATACTTGTAATTCTTCACGTTTCAATAAACAGGGAAATTATTCAGTCAGATATTTAGACAAAAACCATCATTTGATAAATAACAAAAGATGGTGCTACTAGCTCTTTCCAGCATGAGATACATTCAAGTAAATGATTCGCGGGAGTAATTTGCATTCGTTTTATAATTCTAGAATAAGCAATTTTACATTGAAATCGTAATTGGTGATTCTAATTTTAAAAAATCCTTGACTTCATCCTTTGTATAACTGCATATCTTCAAAATTCAGGCTTGACCGAGTCTAGATCAGATCTAAATATTTACATTTTGTCATGTCTGACTCTGTACCCAATCAAAGCTTCAGACCCTGTTTTCAATCAACTTTGAATATGAATAAAGATAATTCACACTCAGTCTATATTATTCTCTTAAGTCCTTTCCATGTTGGATATTATTTACATAGCTAATAGTTTGGTATTTTCTTTTATGTCGAGTCTTGTTGAAGAAAAACTCGAGTTTTCACCCGGTCTAGTCGGAGTTTAGATCTGTTAGACTCAAGTATAGATATTTAATTTTTGTCGAGATTGAGTCTGTGCGGATTATTAAAAATACGAATCAGCAGCGCTTTGTTCCCCATTCTTAATAACACTATGTGAGAGTTATTCGTATGAAGAAGACTAGAAAAGATCTAATAAGTATTTATTCTATTCTAGACACAATAATGGATGTTTCATGTTCTTCGTCAAAAGAAACTCATCGTTCCCGTCATAGTATATCTAAGAAGCTACTATCGTTGAATTTGTTTATGAGTGAACCACCTTCTACAGAGAAACGGTTGCAAAATCAAGAAATCAAGGCTACTCGTATCTATATATTTTTATTTATATTATGTTTAATTGCTGCTCTTCTGTATTCTGGTCCATTCAGTGAAGAAAGAGAATCTATTAAAATAAAATTTCCAACAATAGATATTGTCAACGATCTTCATCAAAACAATATATCAAGTCTTTCATGTCCTTGTTCAAAAGCAGCTATTCCTTATTCGAATTTTTTATTAATAAGACCAAAATATCATTCAATATGTTCAAGTGAATATATTTCTCCATCATACAGTATGAATTTATTAAAAAATAATGATAATATATCATTAGCATTAAGTAGTCATTATCGTTTATTATCATCACTTTGTCATTCATCTTATCATTTCATTGAAAATGCAACCAATATCTTTGATACTCGTGAATTAGTAACTGTAGAAACATTAACTCGTTCTTCATTTGATATTCAAACAAAATCGTTACTTTCAACATTTATTTCTAAAATACCAGCTGATTATCGTCGTACACTTTCATTTATAGTTAATTCATTTAGTGTTAATCAATTATTACATCTTTTTACAAGTAATTGGCAAGTTGATTTTACTGATGAAAATGAAAATAATGTAATAAAAACATTTCCACGACGTTTTTCATCATCAAATTGTAGCTGTGCAATATCATCGAATTGTAGTGAACAACTAACAGATGATATTCTTATTGGTTGTTTTCCATATGACGGATTTCGTTTATCAAAATTTGAAAATTTTTCATTAGGAAAATTAAGTGATCAATTATTTGTAGACATATGGATAAATAAAACTAATTATACAAATTACTTTGAAACATGTAGACCATTAGAATGTCAATATACATTACCAAATAAAAACAATCTCATTATTATGTTAACAACTCTTTTAGGATTATATGGAGGTATATAAAAACAAAATAAAAAAATTATCTAAATTTCATTAATTTATGCTTAGGTTTAACATACACTTTACGTTTGATTGTTGGTCAATCATTACTTGCTTATCAATTGTGGAAAAAACATTCAACAGCAGAAACAAGCACAGACCTCACAATGGAGGTCGCTACTATCAACACTATATCCTGATTTTTTTTTCTCGTTTAATATAGCATATACACTGAGAGATCTGCAAACATGAGCGAAATTATAATAATATATTTTTTTATTTTTGTTGTGTAATAAAGTTGCATATGAATGTATTTGAAAGTGTTGCATTTGAAAAATTTATCTAACAAACCTATAATTCAATTTGTTTATTGGCGATACTTTTGTTTCTGATCATGTCCCATGTCATCAATTTTGCATTAAAATCGACGGTTGGCCGCATTTCATAAGAATATCTGATAGTTCGGACGGTTCAGTTTTTTTATCATGCTTTTTATAATGTTTCTATTAAATTACCGTTCTCAGTCTAGAAGAGATTGGTTTTCATTTAAAAATGTTGATTTTATATAATGCTACAGTATATTATGCCGGATGGCGCGATACTTTTTCATATTGTTTAAGTCTTCTAGTTAATGAGTATTTTTGTAGCGTCATCTTTCAAAAATAATCAAAGTGGAAAGCTAAGCGACAACAGCTGATGTGACTGGCGCAGATGGTTTGAACGAATATTAATGCATTGAGATACAAACGAAAATTAAGCTGAAAGTTCACGATTAACCGATGATTTTAGAGCGATTTGAACGATATGTAGTCGATTCTATAATCAATGTCTTATAATTAAACTTCAGTAGAAAGAGATTTCTTTTCTAAATTTAGAAAATGTCTCTATGATAAAGTAATTTTGAATGAGTTTATCTTTCATGTTGTATATCAAATGATGTTAAAGTAGAGTCAAAAAGTTTAAGGACAAATAGAAAAATATTTCATTTTCTTTAGAAAATAAATACAGACATTAAGAAAAGTAAGCATATTTTGTTCTGGGTTTAACAGATGCAGGAAACTGATTTGCAACGAATAGGAATATGAAGAGTCTGTGAGGAAGGTCAGGCCCTTATATACTATGAAAGTAAGCGTACTAATCATGACAAGCATCTTTTATGCTCCAGTTTCCTCGAGAAACTCTCTACTCACTTCGAAAGATGCTCATTCTCCTTTTAAACGATACAATAAGACGATTCACAATTGGTTGAGAAGACAAGAGTGTAAGGAAAAACGAGAAGATCCAGGTTGTGGAAACGATGGAGTCGCCCCGTACTCTCAGATTTGATCCATGGTTGAGATAGTGAGAATCGAACTGAAAACGGAAGCATGAATTGATTTCGAGTCTGGGTGTCTGAAGTCGACAGAGTTCCATGAATCTACTCGTTTCTGATCCTATCTTCTTCACCTAGGTCGTATGAGTACTCTAAAGAGTATACGAAGTTAATTCTAAAGAAGAATTTTGAAATTCTGCTTTTGATGGATTCTGACTGTCCTCACTAAGTTGTATAATAAGAATGATAGCAGCTTGGCAGTGGTTCTTATTGAACTGCGTACTCTTGATTGAATTACATTGGTTATGCATTTATCCTTTGCGACAGTATTTTTTGTCGAGTATTGAAAAGCATCACACGAACTATCTATGACAAAAATTCAAATCGAAGAGGCGAAAGATATCCGCAAAATACTGAGAGACATATTCTTTACATTATACTCGTGACTCTGTCTACATGTGCTTCACCTGGGCAAGGTCTTTTGATAGGTGTTATCTTTATTTTGGTCATATCATATTTCTCGATATACCTTCACATTTATGAAACATAAAAACATGTTGACTGATGCCTCAATGAATGGTGAGAGTTTTAGCTCAGATAGTGTGTTATGTAGCTTTTGTTGTTCTACTCCTGATATTAATACTAAATACATATGTTCTAAGAGTTGTTTTCCATCAACGATTTCTCATAACTCAACTGTGTATACAACTTGATCGATAATTGTTTTTTCATATGATGTCTATCATCATCAAGTTTTTACATCTAATGAGAAACTTCTCAATGACTGTAGAAAGGAGTAATCTGTCATTGAAATACAAAAATTTACGTTTTTCTTTTCTTAGAGTACTTGTTAGAAAATGACTGGAAGTGATGTCATGTTTCTGACTAAATCTTTTCTACAGAAATATTAGTGAGAATGAAAAAAACATAAAGGAAATTGTTTTTTATGACAATTACGAAATAGTAGGGTCTATTGTACTGAGTTTTTTTCTCCAAGAGAACATATTGTCGAAAAGAAACCTAATTGCAGAATTTTCAATGGAAATTATTAAATCATAACAAATATGTCTTTCGGATAAGTGTTCATCTGTTGATAGATTTAGCAACTGTTGAAAACTTACGGTGATAACAACGACAACTATTCGTATCTAGAGCAATAATTTCAGGAAAATACTTTGTGGTTAGATTTTCCAGTCAATATGCTGCCATAGAGATAAAATTCAAAATATCAGTTCTTACTATTTAGTAATAGATCATAAGCAAATATTCCGTTATAGATTTCTCGTTCTCATTGATACTTATTTGTGGATGAAACATGAAGTCAACAGCAAGAAATAATTTGAAGTAATTTTCTGGCAAATATTTTGAGAAAAGCAAAATGTAAATTCTAGTATTTTAGTGGTAGATCATAGTTATGGATAGCCGTTGAGAAGTTTCTCTTTATAAATAAAAAATCAACGATGATAATCATCATATGAAGAAAATAATCATCGACTAAGTTTTATATGTACTGGCGTGATGTGAAATACTTTATTCTTATAATTGATTAACATTAGTTTACGATGGTGAGATTCGTCATTTTTGTTTTAATTTTGTAACATTCTCATGATAATACTGTTCTCGTTAAACGAGAACGAAAAAAGTAAAAGTTAATTACCACATGCATATTTATTTTCCTGTATATTTTTTTTTAGATCTTTCTTCTTTTGTTCGTTGTCAAGAAGAGGTAATCATATAACTTATTAATTTTTTAACTTTTAGCATGTCACGATAGATTTCATTCTAAACGAAATAAAGAAAAAAAAGTCGAGATGTATGTACATGAATATCAGACAATTTTCTGCAATTTATTCGCCATTTAGCAATATGTCGTCCTGCCAACTATTCTTAAGAAAATTTTAAAAAAATTCAATCAAGATTTGTGTATTATAAAGTCAGTTCGATGATATCTTGATGCATCTTTTTGTATACAAGTTTAAGGCTCACTATTCATTCGTGACAAATTATTCTAATTGTATCTATGACGATATTCTCTGTAGAATGTACCGTAAAATATCATTTTGAAATTTTAATTCATAATTTCGAATAGAGTAAATGATATTTGAAAAAAAATGATGAGAGTTATCATGATTCATATTTGTAATTTCATTATTGTGTATTTTTGCGTAAAACATTTTTATCTATCTTCGAAATAGTCTGAAAGATGTTTTAATGTTGTACATGGGTCTAAAGTTACTCTTAACCATCGAATTAGTATACTCTACATAACCAAGACATCACATGTGTTTTATGTAGGCTTTCATTATACTTGTATCAATGAATTTCTTCGCCGCATTTCTCTTTCATGTTTTTTCATTAAACCAAATATTCTATAGAATGTGTTGATCATAATTTTAGGAAAATTTCATTATTGTACTGAGCACGTATGAAGCTGAATAAATTAGTTAGGAGAAGTACAGCTACACCAAGAATCGACATAAAATACAACAGAACTAAAGTCTGTATATGAATAGAAAAATAGATGTCTGATTATTCACGATGAACTATCAACTTAATTTTTGAGATTTTCTAACGATGTCATATCATTCATAATCATTATGTAAAAAATATTATCTCACTTTTTCTTATATTGTCTATAGTATCCTATTACACAATAATGCCTTTTCTCAAGAAACTGGAAGTGCGTGATTTGGCATCAAAATATGGTCACAGTCAGCGTGGTATTATTGCTCTGGAGCCCATTCGACGTGGAGAATTAGTCCTTGAATGTGATATGTCCACGTGTAGCTACTATCCAGCCGATGATCCTCGTAATAAAATGACACGAGCGGAAGTACTTGCATTGATGGAGAAGTATCCCGAAGCAAGTGATTTTATTCTTGCTTATACCTACATGATCGATGACGATTTGTTCAGTGTACCACGTAATTATACTACGCAAGAGATTACAGATAAATGTGTTTTCTTCAATCACTCTTGTGATCCAAATTGTGGATTTGCAACTGATGATGAATTCTCGGTTATGGCTATACGTGATATAGATGTTGGTGAAGAACTCACCTATCATTATGGCTGTTTGGATTCAGAAACAACTCTGTCGATGGATTTCACATGTAAATGTGGTGCGAAAATTGTGTTGGTCAATTAAAATATGACTTTTGGCGTGATCCTGAATGGCAAAAGAAATATGAACAATACTCGGGCGATCATATTAAACAAAAAATTAGGAAACTACGCGAAGAACAAGCACAGCAATCGTGAAATTATTTATGAACAAAATTAAATTTTCCAAAAACAGTATTGTTCTCTCTTTTTCTTAATAATCATGAGTAGAATTCAACGTATCTAACTGGTACTTGAAAACAAATTACATTGAACTTTAATGTTTGAAATGAATGAAAGAGGAGGCAAAAGTGCAGGTAAATAAATTAATAAACAAAAATTCAAATGTAGTATGAATCTTGACTTGCTGCTCTTGGTGAGAATACCGTGCATGAATCACTAAGGTGTGGGTGTGTGGTGGTACTATCGGTGTTGTGTTTGTGTGTGACTAAAATCTTTGAAGAAAATTCTACATCCACGCCCTCGATAGAGTATATTCGACAAAATCTGCAATTACTATTCTAGAATAGTTGATTGCCAAACATGAAAAATGTTTAATCCACAACCAATATCACGAATGCATCAACAGATAATCCATCTTGCGTTCTTCGCTAAACTCGGTGACAATGCGAAGAACAGCATATTCATCTAAGTATTATGAGGACGTTAATGGCATCTAGTTTTTCAAGACTCGCACTCGTACTATTTGAGAGCAAGTGAGTGGAAAGAGTGAAGTCTCACGCCTATAATCTTCTATTAAATAGTATTTGTTAATTCGAAATTGGCAACATTTTTTTTTCAATATGAAGAAGATTCTTTGTCAAGAAATCAAATTTGACGCCAAAACAGTTTGATCATGTGAGTTGAATCGCATAGTTTCTCTGGTAAAACTGAGCAAAAGTCAAGAAAAATTTCATCACATGAGCAAGTTTTGATGAAACAAAGCTCACGTAAAAATCAATGGTCATGTGTCGAAATTTCCGTTCTCTATTAAGGTCTTAGAATGAAGATCACATCTTTCCATCGTTGCTTCTCGTCGCTAGAATATTCTTGTTTTTTTTTGTTAAACTCAATCTGATTGAAAATGATTTCGATTGGTTGTTGCAAGTGTTTGAAACTACTGTGTCGAGAAAACAATTGTCTCAGAAATCGAATGATTCTCATAATTGAAAGATCAAATCAACGTCTTCGTTGACATTTTCTTTCCAATGAATCGATCCTTCACGTTTGAGGAATGAATATCAGTGAGACAAGCATGTTAATTTCGCCATTCGAATCTCAAAATTTATTGACCATTCTTCCTCAAAATGCGAATATGAGTATGGTTGAGGATTTTTTACTGCTTTACAATCAAACAATGGTTGAATGGTCTACTGAATCCCATAGCAATAATTCAAGAAAACTTCAATTTATTCAATGCATTCGTCAACTTGCACGTGACATCAATTATTTCAGTCAAAAATACGTCGATGATTTCGCTGTGGTATTTCGAGCTATTTATTATGAGTAATTGAAAGCGATAGACAATGCTCGAAATCGGCGAGATGTCTGTGCCGTGGTGAAAATTCACATTGTGTAAAAAGTAACAGTAGTTCGTCAAGCATTTGAAGCTCGACTCGTTCTAGACAGTGAAGCAGATTCGAGTCTCACTCAAATCAAGCTTGATATTATTATCACAGACGACAATGCCAACAAGACCAATGCAAATATTCATTTCAGTATCGGACCATCCTCATTTGCTGGATCGTTGAATGGAATTTATGGACAAGGAAGCTTGCTAGGTCATCAAAGTAGCAGTGTAACCTGATTGATTGTTCCGTATTCTACGGCAGCACGAGCGAAGCCAACTTTCTATAAAATCGGTGGCCACTTGTTCTATCTTATCGACGGAGAAAAATTCGATATTCCTCTGTTTCCTGACACTATTCTTGTCGAACCCCAAGGATAACTTCACGTTACCTACTTTCTCGATCGATATGTTATCGGCCCAGACCTACTGTCGAACAGTCCAATCAAGCAACATTCTGAACTTTTTACCATTCCAATGCTTGTCACCAACGATAGATTCGGCCCAGCAAAACATTTTCATATTGCATCATCACAAGCGGTCATTATCGAAAATGAGAAAGGTCTTCTTGTTGACTTTCAAATCATATCCATGCAAGTCGATAATCACACAAAAATCCCTGCTCTTACGGCTTCCCTTGGTGATGTCAAGCAAATAGAAGTGTTAATATTCACTAGACAATGCTGGCTTCACTGATGTGACAATTTCAAAGTTTTAATGCAACGTTCACTGAAAAGAATTCAAACGGTGATTTCAAACTATCATTAATTGCCTCGTTGACAAGCCACAAACTCATTCGTCTTGTTTCGTTAGATTTACTCGATACGAATCTGCAAGATGGATTGTGGGATTTCTTGGTAAACGATTATCCTAATGCTGCATAGATTCCAGGCACAATTTTTAGTAGTACAAACGCCACGCATTTCTTTCTCGTATACTATGTTCAAAATATGAGCATTGATGTTAATGTGACTACGTTGATCATTTTAGTGCGAGCTACTCTCGGCATACTTGTACCATCATCGGCATACATCTATATCCGTGTAAATAATGCGCTGCCTTCTCAAGAAGTTCACAGAGTTCGCCAAATTTTGCAACCAAAAGATGTGACTATCAATACTCGGGTCACTCGATCTGTAGAACATTTACATGCGGATGATCGGTACGAAAACTATTTAGATATTTTTGATCGACTCAATAAGAATGATGGGGTCATCGAATATGAAGTGAGAATGACGAATGTATCAAGGCAAACAATCCCAATCGAAACAACAACATCAAGGAAACATCCGATTAGTAGCACCTTAGTAATGATGAAGACATCTGTAGAAGAACTTCACAACTCATCGAAGATAATCACGACCAGTACAATTTCTAAAGTAAACTTTACGATAAATGACAACAATGTGACGACAAAACTGACCATCGAATCGAGTGCCGTATCTTTCATAACAACGAGCATATCAAAATCACACACAAGTCAAGTTTCACAGACGCAAGCATCTTCTTCTATGTTTTCTTCATCAACCAAACACTCGACTCTACCAACTCTATCTACTAGTAGAACATCGATGATGCCCACAACGAGCTCGAGAAATGCATTATACACTAGTTGGACGACAACGGTTAGATCTTCATATTACACATGCGAAATGTTTCAACCGTTTCACAACACTGAAATGTCAAAACCAAACTCTTCCATTTCATTCACTACGATCAGAATATCTACAACTCCACGTACTCGTTATAGAAGCATTTCGGGTTTTTCCACATCTTTGCGTACAACTTCAACAACCACTATCTCAATGAGACCTATCAGCAACTATTTCATTTAATTCTTTCTGGCTCTTTTTGTCAACTTCGTTAACTGGACACTTGATTTAATCACCAATCAACTTCTACAAGATTTCGAGTATGCTCTTGGTGGATCTAATGCAATTGGTCTTTTTAATGTAGCTTCTAATTCTATGCTAGCGAAACCTTTACAAACTAGGATTACAGCTTTTGTTCAACTGATAAATGTCGACGAAAGAACACCACATCAACTATTAACTGAAATCAGAATACAAGTAGAAATTGTTACTTCAAAACTGAAACAAGGTGCACTCACTGTATGAATGCAACCGTCATCGATTAGCGACGTCAAAACTTTGTACTGGGATGGTAATGGAATCATCAGTGAGAACTGTGAAAAGTCGAAAGACGAGACGCGTATTATTCACTTGAAAATAATCATTGCAAGTAGCATCGGTGATTTTCTTTATGTTGTAACGTGCCTAATGATTTGCTACTGCTGCTGCTTTCCAAAAATCGGCTTCGACAAAATGAAGAGACCTTAAAATGATATTGAACTCAACGCTTCTTAATATGCTTTTTATGTGGATTATCAATAAATATTCATTTGCTTTTCAAATAGTTATTGTCAAGCTTTGACTAAATCATAAGAAAATGAATATTGCTATAATTTCAATGAACGAGTTCCTAATGCACGGATAGAATATGACATTTTCCTAATAGAAAAGCAACATACTTTCTGCTCTTTAAAAACAAATGTCATTTAGACATATCATTCGGTTCGATATCAGTCGTATAAAAATGAATCCTTTAAAATATAGTATCTCATGAATATGTCAATATACTTTAACAATGTCAAGTGACCCTAATTAAGCTCACAGTTTTCTTGTCAAAAGTCAGAGCAAGATTGCTTTCGTAGTTGGCATAAAACCCTGAGAAGATTTACGTTCTTATTGTTTTAATAGACACATTATTTTATTTTGCACTAATAGAGTTTCCGAATTATGCATTGAATACTAACTAACTCTTCTTGTTTTCGAAGGCTATGCAGTAATAGCCAAGTGAAAACGGTTGAAAGTCACTCATGAGTAATACAGACGCCTGGAAAATGCGAACTTGAACATTTCTATTTCAATGTATTTTATGATCTGATTCTTGTTGATGTGCATGTAAATTGACTTTGTTACAATAAGGTTTATCTTGCTTAATCCATATTCTTCGAATAAACTACAGTAGAACATTTCTCAAAGCATAGCACTCAATTTTGTGCAACCGTAATTATCGATGTATAACTTTGGCAACTAATTAGTTTTTCATTACTCTCATATTCCACAACACGGTATGCGATAGGACTATCACTCGTTTCAAATGTGATATCGAAATTAATCTCATGTACATTGTCAATACCAAACTTAAGATTGTCAAAGAACCGCTAGAGACCACAAAATTATCTAACATGATAAACTATAATCTTCTCCGAACCGCTCTTCCTAAAATTTCATGAATTCGTACGTAGTCGTCTGTCTATAATCGTGCAAGTGACATCAAAAGCCTTACCGTTGAGAATATCGGCTGTTCGATGATATTTCTAATTGGTCACGAATGTTCTTTTATCATATATGAAAATTCTGGGTATGGTTAGATAAATGTGAGTAATAAAAAGACAGAAATCCACATCCAAAGAACAGCAGATTTTATGAATTTGATTCAATGAAGAAAATAAAAATGTGAGTCGATTGATAACAGAACTTAATACAACAATATGAATTTTACTAGAAGTATTTTAACTAGAAAAATATTATGCAAATGAATATTTGCTTGACTTTTTTAAATCATCAAATAAAATGAATATTTTATCAATTCTGCACATTGTATGTTTTTCGCAAAACAAAACTTCATGCAACAAATGATTATCTTTTTCGTTTAATTTTCGTTAATATATATGATAAGAAACGAAGCTTTTTAAGATTTTATCTGTGAAGAACATAAGTAAATAATTATCATCATTACAAGAGAAAAAAAACGATTTGGTTATCTAAGACGAAAAAGATAAAATTTTGTTTCATTTCAGTTTTCTTTCTCGTACAATAAGGATGCATCTTCATCTTTGTTTGATAGTTTGTCTTTCTTTGTCTGCTGTTTATAGTCGTGACATTAGAAGTTCGCGAAAAACACTATTATCAGAGAAGTTTATTTCTGGAATAAATGCTGCTCAGTCAACATGGAAAGCAGCACCATCAAAATTTATGACATGGTCAAAAGCTTCAGTAAAACGATTAATGGGTGTTCTACCAGGACATTTTATACAAGTAAAACATTTGGATCCACTTGTACATGATGTACCAAATGATTTACCAGACAATTTCGATGCACGTGATCAATGGCCTAATTGTCCATCAATTAAAGAAGTACGAGATCAAGGAAGGTTAGTTTTATAAAATAGAAAAAAAAAATACGTTAAGCTAAAATTTTGTTTTGTTGATATTTGTAGCTGTGGTAGTTGCTGGGCTTTTGGAGCAGTTGAAGCTATGTCCGATCGTATTTGTATTGCATCAAGTGGATCACAAATTGTACATATTTCAGCTGAAGATCTTGTTTGTATGTTCAATTCACTTTATTTATATTGTACTTGAAAAAAAAAAGTAATTGAACATTTTAGCGTGTTGTTTATTGTGTGGTCAAGGTTGTAATGGAGGTTTTCCAGTAGCAGCTTGGAATCATTATAGATTTACTGGATTAGTTACTGGTGGTAATTACAATACAAAAGCCGGTTGTGAACCATACACTATTCCTTCTTGTGATCATCAGTATGTTTAAGAAATTTTCTTTTTAGACTAATATATATATATATATCTTGGTTCTTTTTTAGTGTGAATAAAACTCTTCCACCAGTAAGTAAACTATTGGTTTAAATAAGACAAATATATCGTTTTGTTTGTTAAATGTAGTGTCAAGGTGAATTACCAACTCCTCGATGTACACATAAATGCATTGATAGTTATCCAACGCCATATACTAAAGATAAACATCACGGTGAAAGTGTTTATTCAGTTAGATCAAATCAAGAACAAATTCAAACAGAAATTATGAAAAACGGACCTGTTGAAGCTGCTTTCTCTGTATATGAAGATTTTCTTGCTTATCAATCAGGTGTTTATAAATACACAGCTGGTGATTTTCTTGGAGGTCATGGTAAGATTTTTCTTTTTTTATTCTAAGCATAAAAAAATCTTTTTTTTTCTCAGCTGTTAAGATTCTTGGTTGGGGTGTAGAAAATTCAACACCTTATTGGCTCGTTGCTAATTGTGAGTATTAGTAAATTTCTTTTATAATAACAATTGTTTGTTTTCTTTCTAGCATGGAATGAAGATTGGGGTGATAATGGCTTTTTTAAAATTATTCGTGGTACAGATGAATGTGGTATTGAAAGCAGTATTGTTGCTGGTGCTCCAAAGCTTAATTAATAAATTATTTGATTTAATTTGATTCATGGTTCTTCTTTTTCACAGAAAGAAAAACAAGTTTTTTTTGTAATTTCAAAAGTTATTCATCTATCCATTATTATATAATAAATAAAAATATAATATTTTATATTTTCAAAAAAGTATAATTTGTAAAATGCTTTCCAAGTTTTGAATGTCATAAAATTAAGTTCGTATAACATATTTATTATACACTGCATATACGCTATCCTATGTACTAATATATTCTGCGATCACTTTTTATGTTATGTTTTCTTTCTTCTATTATGATACAGAGCTCATTTATTGGGAGTACTCATGGTTTATCTACAAAAATTGAGACAACATATGTTACAAGATTTTTATGGAAGAGCGAGAATTGGACGCTACGAACATTAATTACAATGTAGAATTGGTCGATTGTTTAAGAGAAGCGTAGTTCTTCTTCATTCTCATAAAAACTTCAACCTACACACATGTGCTTCAATTACATAACGTAGCATGAGAGTGAGAGTGACGTGTGAGCAATGAGGATGTATCCTATGGAATGAACCGGTAGATAATTGTATCAATCAGCAGTAACCGTATGTTAACATTCACCTTTCGAAGTTACGGAAATCTTACGAAAACATGAAAATTATATTCCTTATGAAATAGAAAAACCTGCAGCAGAGGGAAGCGTAAAAACAAGGAAAAATTGTATGCATTATGGAAAATTCTCAAACGACTACTTGTTCGATCTAGTATAATGCTTTATGCACAAATAAAAGAATTTTACTAAACATTCGTATTTGTACTCATATTTAATATCGTTCTCCTTGAATAGATTATTAATTAGTTTCTGAACTTATTTGGGTTATTGTTTGCGATACTGATAAGAATTTTTGGCAATTTTATTTTTCGTCATTTCGACAAATTCTACTCTGTGATTAATTGTCGTAGACTAGACTTTTATATGGCGACAGGAATAAATGCATTAGAGTTATGTCGGGCGTCAGCTTGAAAGTTATTGAATGTCTGCATGATGATATTAACAAATATATTAAAAAGAATGTTCAACTTGATAATATAATAGTCAAACNAAATATAAAATATTATATTTTTATTTATTATATAATAATGGATAGATGAATAAACTTGATACTTTTATGACTGAAGTGAAGAATGAAGAGTATCGGCCGCAACGCAACCAGATCTACTTCCTATAAATACTTATTTTTAAGTTCATTGTTTCGCTGTTTTCATATAATATGAATTTCACATTGGTAGTGTATGTGTGGTACTTTTGTTTTTCTTGTTTCATTCTTTCACTATATTTGTTAATATCATCATGCAGACATTCAATAACTTTCAAGCTGACGCCCGACATANGTCATGTTGTTGCAATAATAATAAATCACTGCTATTAAAAATTTGAGAACTATAGAAAAACAAGAAAATTGTTAAGAATTAATTGTGCATATCGTAAATTTTCGAAAATATACCACCTATTTTCGTGTCGTGGTATCGGAGGAAATATTTTTAAATGTCAGGATCAACGCCGACGGCAGGAACGATTCATTCAATCGATTTACACTTTTATTGATCGCAGGCGAGTAGCTGCCATCACAGACTTTTTTCCTTTGTCAATAAGAACAGTACAGGTAAAGAGTAATACGATCACAAGCAAAATAGAAATAAACGATCGACTTATTTTGCTAATGCACATCGTTAAGGGCTTTAAAAAAACAATATTGACACTAAGTAATAGTATATTATAGATGCACAAATACCAAAGCCAATAACTTCATCTTGCATATAAGCATCATCGGTTATGGCAGACTATTTTACTAAGAAATAGAAACGAGCATATTCTTAATATCACTTTCATCGATATTCACGTCATTAGAAGTTTCACAAAAAATATTAACCATGCTTATATGCAGGTTTCTCTTGCATAAGGTAAAGTGTGATTTTAGAAAGATTGTTACGTCAACTTTTCTGGTTATCGTTAACACATGAACACACTAATCATTTGATCATTCCAATTTGTATTCTGTTAAACGGAGAGGCAGATAATAGTTAGTATTTTTGTTTTCAGCTGCATATCCAATCATGATGGTGGCTGATGCACAAGCCATCATGCACCAAAAAGTCATTACGCTTTTTCGTGCACACATGATGGGAAATTCGTACACAGCCAATATGGTAGGATTCTGAAATGATTGCCAACGATTAGAAGAGAATTATTGACCGATTTATTTCTTACCTCCGCTTCTAACTTTAAGCTAAATGTCTTAGAACTCGAGCAGTTTCGTGAGGCTCACCTTTTAAAAATTTTCTGTCACATCACTAGACCACAATCTCTCCATTCTAGCACATGAATTTGTACACCTTTTAAAATCGAATGCAACACATTTCATAGTATGAGAGAGATTTTATCATTCTACATGCATTCTTGACTGATTCTAGGTGTGGATTCTAATTGATCTGATAATTATCCTTGGTATGGCTTCCATTGGTGCAGCAACTTCAGTGAGCGAAGAAACTATACGCAACTTCCGTAGTTCAGAAGAGACAACCCTCATTGTTCTGGCAGCACCATCGGTCAAAAACAGCTACTATCGGGCTGTATTTAATCAAATTATCGATTATATGGTGAACTTTGCACATCTTGTTCACGGTAAAGATGAGATAGTAATCCTGGCAGATGCTGCAACAGTACCATATTTCAATGGAAAAGTGGCTGACAATATTCTGATCGAAGCCAACATAGAAGATATTTGGATTCGTGACTTTTCTCCTGTCATACCTTCCCAACAGATCAAATTTCGTTATCTGCCTAATTACCATCGCAAATCTATTGCAAATTTGATTGACAATAGCTTTAAGAAATGGCTCTCTGACAATAATTTGAATTACAAAAGAAATTCAAACATCATTCTTGACGGTGGGAATGTCGTGGATAATCCTGATGGTTCACGAGTTATCATCACTGATCGGATTCTAACCGATAATCCTCAATTGACCAAAACGGAGGCAAAAGATCAGCTCAAACATATTATGGGTGCTCATCAAGTAGCCATCATTCCAGAGCTGCCCGATGACACGACCGGCCATGCGGATGGAATGCTTATGTGGGTGAGCAATGACAAGATTCTTTTGTCGAAAACTTCTGAACCAGAGAGAACACAGATTATTCATGAACTCGAAAAATCTTTTCCAGGTGTCAAGATCATTGAAATACCTGATTATTATGAGTACGCTACTTGGAAAGGTTTCACTTCTGCCTGTAACATATTTGTCAATGCTGTCGTAACTGATCAATACATTTACATGCCAACATTTAATGGTTCTCATGATGCATCGATGTTCGATTTAATTCAATCCCATACGACCAAGAATGTAATAGCTGTGCCAGCTGAGAAAGTTTGTTTCATGGGTGGCAGTGTTCGTTGTCTTAGTTGGCAAGTGAAAGGAGAATTGAAGAAAAATATTTTAAATTTGATTTGACGCGAACCAGAAGACATCATAGACTAGATAGTCTGCATTACTTAATTTGTTCCTTTCATTTGACATCTTCTTTGTATGTTTTTCTTTATAAGTGGAACGTAGTGCAAGAAAATATCAAATAAAAAAAGTTAAATCTATGCCGAAAATGGTGAACACGTAGGACAATGATGATACAAAGAAATATATCATCTACAGTAATGATCGACCACATCTACATTCAAGTTTGCATACAAAAAGCCTTTTCGCATGATTACATCCGTTTCTAATCAAAATTAAACAAAAATAAGATCAGGTTCGATATTAGCATTCTAAACTAAGTCACATAGGATTTCTTGAAATACTCCAAAAGGACGATTTGAAACTATTTTCAGGGTACATGATCATGTTCATTTTCACTAATGATAAGTACCATACAGTCTCATAATACTACACGATGACTCAAAACATACTCGTATTTTGTAAAAATGTTTCTCGTTTGACTCAAAAACCGGCAATGACCGATAATTTAAAGATGGGCTCTCGTATTCAATTATTGACATCAATCGAGCATGAACTCGATTTTTCTAATTATACATCTTTTGCTAAGGATGTTCTTATGGCACATTCTATATGAAGAAAGTCGTATGGAAAAGAATGGAGAATGTATATAATTCAATGAATGCGAATCAATTTTTTAGGTTATCTGATGGGAAAATTTTCCAACTAAAACTGATTAAAATATCAAAATTTGGTGAGCAAAATCAAAATCTAAAATCAAATTTTTCGCAGAGTATCATGACACGGAAAGCGATAAAAATTAGAATAATACCACAAGCTATTGTTATACTTTGCAGGCAAACACGACTCTATTTGATTTTACTGTTAATTTTGTTTCTACTTGAGATTAAAATCCACAAAAATGAATTACACACTGATTATAATAAACGGTAAAGTTAATTTGAACTAAATGAAGTGTTGGTTTTGCGGCATGATGCATTGGCCGACAGTCTTCAGTGTGTAGGTATTGTTTTAACCATCTCTGCACCGACACTCATAGCCAACTTGCCGTTTTATGCTACTAACGATTGTTCTCCAATTAAAAAAGTTTCCATTTCTATGTGAGAACAGTTGTCATCTGTCTTTTCGTCTACTTTATCCAACAACAGTCTCGAACACAATAACGGCGAACTGAAACCAAATAGACAGCCAACTGCATCCTCTTTACCAGTCCCATTATTGGCTATCGTTCGGCCATTTAGTTATTTATCGACAAATGAAAGCAAAAATGCAATTGCACCTGCATGTTGAAACAATCAGCTCGAAATTACCGACATGAGATCATCCAACAATACATCGAACCACGATTTGGGATCAATTAAGTAAAACATGTTCTTTGTGAATACCGCATGGCGTTTGTCGCTATTAACATCAGTACTTCGACTATAACTGGTTGATCATCGCTCCATAATCGTATTTGCGATCGTTTGAAACTCCATGAATACAAAACATGTACATGAAGTTCGTTTTCAATTGACCACTACAATGAACTTCAACTTTCACATTTTCGACATCTATTTCGTTTGTCAGATTTACAATGTGCAAATCGTTACTGATATGCCCCCAAACAACGACTACAATCACTCGTGTATAAATGATGAGGCAGATTGCAGTAGTTTGTCGACCGCTCGTTTTGCTTCGATCCAACACTGTGCACATGGCACCATGATTAATCTTCTCCGTTTTTTACTTTGTTCTAGACTTTCCCTCGGTTCACCTTTAGTTTTGGTCTTTAGTGAAACTTACATACATCTTCGAAGAAAATAGTGAGCGAAAGTTTAACGTCGAAGTGTTTTTACAATCGTTGGACATGTTTGCATAGCAACCACAGGAATAAATCAATTATTTAATACTGCTGTCGCTCGTAGTTACGCAGATAAAAATAAGAGGTTTGGATATTGAACAACATTAGTTGAAATTCTAAGACCAAAGAAAGAAACCAACAAAGGAAAAAGCGTAGAATTAAGGTACTGCTATGTGCACTAATAATAGTGAGGGAATGCTTTCTGTATGAAAACGGATTTATTGACATGTAATTTTAAGATCAGAAATATATTTGAATAATTGTTTTGAGAATTTTTGCGTGAATTCATTCACGTCAAAGGAGAGTGTAATATGATTTTAAGTTGTCTCTACTTGTTTAAATTAACGAAGGTGATTAGATATATTTTTGTACTATTTCGATAAAGAAGATGGTGTGATAATTTATATACATATCGTGTTGAGTAATCAATGAGTGCCTTTGACCAATAGAAAGAAAAATCAATTAATATTGTCATTTAGATTTTCGTTTATAGATAAATTGAAAATAATTAGTAATATTTCGTATTAAAGTCACAACATGCTGCTTTTAGTGAGCATGTTTGATTAGTTTTTTGATTAGTCAGAATTTGTTTCAATAGGAGATATAGTATAATATATATGTCATTTATTAACTATTAATGTGTTGTGTTTCCATATGATTTTGTTTAAAAACGTGATCATGATTATTTGTGACAATGTTAAATGCTTAATGAAGAAATTCATGTTATTGTATTAATAAATGTATTCAATTTTGTTGAACAATATCTGAATTGACTTCATATCCGATCTTTGATTATTATGATCTAGAAAATTAATTATGATTAATAGACAAATTGGGCATTGAGCATATGCTTGACAATAAAAATTAAAATATTTCTAGATTGACAAAATATTAAATATGGCAGATAAGTTTCTATTAGATTGTCATTTACAAGTTCAAATATATTGGAAATAGTTAAGTTTTATAGCATGAATTTCTTAGAAATAAAAAATACTGACATTGTGTCATATTGATTTGTTTAAAATATTTATTTAAAATAAGCTATTTATTATTATTATTATTATTATTATGAAACAATGATTTAACATAGTTAAAGAAGCGAATTCAGTTTTTTTTTCTTCTATTGAAATACTTTGTTATTTCGATTTTTTCTCTTTTTTCTTATTGTAGCTAATACTTCAGCATCTATCTGTAGCTGTAACAATTCATAAGAAATATCATTGTAATTATCTAGAATTCACCTATTTCGAATGTTATCATTTCTTTTCGTCATTTCATAAAAACAAAAATGTTGCTATTTGATGAAAATGAAAATAGATTCTTTATATTATAAACTAATTCGTGTTTTATTTAATTTTACATATTAAAAAGCCCATACAAATTTTCTTATATCGAAAATAATTTTAAATAACCATTTTGATATTGTATGAGTAATGCTAATCACTATTAATAAGCAAAATAATCTTTTATTGTGTAAATCTTTGATTATGTCTCTTCACTTGTTCCAGTTTTAAAGTGTAATTTATTGCATAAAAAAAAATGCATTAAATCATCTGCTAGTTTATATGCAATGTGTAAGTTCCACATTTCAGTTGCTAAAGGGCAGCGCTAACAATTGTTTTTTTATTTCGTTTCCTTTTTCTGTTCATTTTCCTTTCTGTTATTCAATCATTTCATGTTCAACTGTGATTACATCATATTTTTTTAGGAGAAATATGTTAGAATTAATCTTGTCTCTCGTTGCAACACACTTGATTGTACCTGGTTTTTTTCTGTTCTTCGTATTTTTATTTTCAGCTACTCATTAATTTCGCCTTTTTTCGTTCTCTCTTGTATCTATATTCTTTGCTTCTTCAAGCATATATTTATTAATTAGATGGTAATATTTTGATGGGGTTTACTTTGGAGTAAGGTTTTTATTTTATTACGACTATTGACGTATACAATAGCATGGTAAAAGAGAAAAGAAAGAAGAAAAACAATATAACATCAAAGAATAAAAATAAGGAAATTTGTGAAGGGGGGGGGGCGATATACTGACTTGGTTCTTCCATACAAAATGAACGACAAGGAATCTCTAAAACATCAATCATTAAAGATATTAAGGTGAAAGAAGAAAATAATGTTATTAGAGAAAACTTTGGAAGAACTCGCGCACTAATCTAGTCTATTTTCCTATTAAGAATGATATTTCATGAATTGGGGTCAGAAGATTACAAGTGGTTCATGCATATCAATCATTTTTTCACTTTGGCTAATTTATAGGAACGATCTAAAGTTAAATTTCGTACAGCATTATTTCTTTTTCTTATCCATAAAGACATCCCAGTAGTTTAATACAGTTGACTACGACATTCTCGAAGATGCATTCAGTTTTGATATTCTTGTAGACGAATAAACATTTTGGACTAGAGCAAAAGTGTATATGCAGATTCACGAATACAGAGAACATTCTTCGACACTATGCTTGTTTACTTTTTGTCAGGTTTTGATTTTGGGGAGAAAAGACAATTTATTCATACTCCGAGCATTTCATATGGGTATCATTAATGTACTTTTTCATGACATATTTCGAGTGTTTCATGTCATCATCATTAAAGTACTTTTTCATGACATACTCCGAGCAATTTAGTGTAGGAAGGATACCGTGCATTTTCTTCTATCAAATAGAAAAACAAGAAAAAAATGTCATATAAGTTGTATTGCAGTGTTTGCTCCTGACAAAAACATCGTACATAATGTTATCGCTACGTACAAACACCCACAACTACTTTCATTGCACGATTCTGTTTCATTTTCTTTTCATTAAAACGCTAAATTATGTTTCAACGCTGGAACGAAAACATTCCTTTTTTTTTCTTTGACCTTCAAAGTATAATTTGTTAATTATATATAAGAAGAGAAACTAGACACTGTTTCATATTGAGAATTTTGTCACCAAACATGATTGTCTTTATCGTTACAATTCTGTTTCTCTTTGGACTTCAATCTGTTGGAAGCACAGCGAGCAATTCCTTATCTGACTGCAATGTAGTAGCTGCCAAATTTAGCAATACTTGCAATGGAGCTGCCGTTAGCAATATCGTTGCCACAACGGGTACCAATGTGTCGTGTAGCTCAGGTTTCACTAGTACAACATGTCCCGGTCAAATGTACGGTAGTACATGCGTATTTCAACATAAACTATGTGTTACTTGCTCTGGCAGTTCAACTATTCGTATTCGTGTTCAGTCAAATGGGTTGCCACGTTTTTGTCCAAATGTACCTGTGACTATGAGTGAACTAAATGTTGACTTTGCAGTGAATTTCAATCCGAATGTAGACGTCAATTCTCCTGTTTACAATCCAACAACTGTATCCCAACTCAGCTCAATCGTTTGCAACATCAATAGTCAAACAACTGTGCCATCCGCATCGAATTATGTACCTTCAAGCACTTCCGGTTCTTTCAACACACTCGCTGGTATCAGTGTTGATGGTGTGACACTTCTAAATGTAAACAGTGCCAATAATGTCGATCCGTTTTATCCAGCTGGGAGCTTTGTACCAGAGTCAGTCGATTCTTGTTTAGGACATCCAAATCCATCAAACAATGGCTACCATTATCATATTGCATCTGGGTGTGCTCTGAATCCACCTACTGGGAAGATTGCATCCTGCAAATCTGCTCCTGCTTGTAATGCAAGTATTGCTGCCTACACGATATCAACATTTTCGTCGTATCGTACTTTGACCGTGATTGGAATAGCCAAAGATGGACATGTTATCTATGGACCATACAATTCGCAAGGCGTTGAAGTAAGAATATGATTGATATAGATATGCATGTTCATAAATATAGAGTTTTCGTCGAGTTCCACAGAAAAATTATTTAGTTGATTCTATTCTATTATGAGCTTCCTTGTGAAAAGAGAATCGCACAGAAAATTCGTAAAGTGTCTTTTAAATATCTTGTGAAATTTTTTGTATTAGAAAGATAGTCGATATTATGTCTTGTAATGAAATTGTAATGTCACTACTATGAGTATTGTGCAGTTATATAGACTTAAAATCGAGTCTATGAGGATAACAGTTGATTGAGTATCAGTTCGAAATCTGTGAAAAGTCAGTTGCAACCAATTGACATTTTGAGCATAGTTAGATAGATGTGATTAAAGATTTGTAGATGCGATCACGGTCATTACTATAGGTTATGCGGCTAAATGAGAGTATGAATGAACAGAAGATTCACACATATGGGCGTGCATGCATCGATAGCCATTCACCCATCCTCAAAATAGTAATACCTATACATACATAATTAAAGATTATCCTCCATTTCGAAGTAGTCAAGACAAAACAGAAAAATCTGGACAAAATTGAAAGTAATTTTTTCCTACCACACGTTTGATATGCATACATAAGTTGTGAAAGCAAAAATGATGTACTTCACTAAAAACTCGTAGCACTATTACGTCAGAAGTTCATAATACGACAATTAATGTCTTCCGAATTTTATAGGTAACAAGTGGTTTTGATATTTGCAATGGTATGTTTTATGATTCAATTGGGAATTACGCCTATTTTGCTACGCGAACATATCCCTATATAACGGGTTGTTTTGGTCCTGGTAATTATCCAAGTGTCTTTCCAAATTGTACAACAAATAAAGCTACGGCATATACAAAATCCATTTATGCTCTTAATCAAACTAGAACGACAAAGATCGCCATCTCCACCGACACAATACAATCGAATAGTCAAAGAATGCCTTTGGATAACATTATGATTGCTCTGTTGATTATTGTTGGCATGTTTTGCAGAAATTGATCTTTACTACAATAATGAATTGAATAGAGCGAATTTCATATGTCTCTCATACTATATGACATCTATCATATTTCTTTTCCTTCATTTTTTTATCATCAACAGACAACATTTTGTACAAATAAAATATTACAGTATCAATAGATTTTTTTATCATAAAGAAGTCTTTCATGACTTTCAATCCATGATTTTAGCAATAACAAAATTCATTTGAATCATGCACCAATGGATTCTTCAATACAGTATAGAAGAGCAGATTTATAATAATAACATCAACATAACAGTCAATTAAGGTCTTTTATATTAATTAAATCGACTCTATTTAAAAAAGCTAAAGGAGATTATAGATCAAAGACAATCTGATTGGATTTTATTATCACACATCATAACAAACAACTCTTATTGAAATTTCATAATTATGATATTTGTTGAAATATGATCAAATATCAAAAGAAAAATATACCAATCGTTGTAAAGGAATCATAAACTATATAGAACTAAATAGCATGAATGTTCACAATTAATTAACTAGAGCAATAGCATATAATCATTCAATAGTAGATAAAATACAGAAAGGAATGTTATTTATTTCTAAGAAACTATTTGATGAATGCAATTATGATGCTAGATAGCAAAATATCACTTGAACGAACGTAGTAAATAGTGAAGAACAAATCATCAAAAATAAAATAGGAAAAACATATAATCGTGTATATGTATAAAATCACTCATTATGATTTGCTCTCTAATGTAATAAGTTTTGTGAAATAGTTTTTGTTTCAATTCTTATTCGTTCTTTAGCACTTTTCTTCAAACGCCTTAAGTCAATTAACTTCAGCATGGATAAATCGCTATTACTACTAAAGATATCATATGGTTGAGAATGAAACTAACCTCCGATGCAAAAGTATCCGTACAAATGTCAAAGTCTATTGTGTTCGAACAGAAAGTGCTGGAAGCCTAATTTATTCACTGATGGATAGAGCACAGCTTGTTCTTTAAAACGCATATTGACATTATAATTGAAGATGAAGTTTACGATATCAAATCTCAAGTTTTTTCCAAATACTGAAATTGACTTGTTACTAAGGTAAATTATTTCGTCCTTTTTCTTGTTTTAGCTTGCATTATGTTGACTAAAATATAAGATAATGGGTTCAAACTTGACAAGAGATGTCTGCGGACTCTAGGCTTTCTGAAAATCGGTTTTCAGTTTTTCTGTGTATGCAGAATGTCCAGCAATCAGTATCAAAAGCACAGTCAGTAGATTCTGCGATTTTGACGAAAGTTCTAACGATGGACAAGAATAACATTCTTTCAAAGTGATGTAAAATATACAGTACTTCGATCTCTACAAGAAGATGTAAAATACAGTATAAAAAGTCGCTGCATGGAGTTCATAAATGGTACAATATAAAATACGTACAAAATAGAACTTGGCGTCAATTTCGACCAAACTAGAAACTTGTTAATAACCCACGAGGGCTACATCCCATTTGAGTCAAAACATTTTTCCAATCAAAGCTCTATGAATGCTCAAAATATGTAGCGCATTTCAAAGCATTCAAACGAATACATGTAGCCAAGATATGAAAAATTTCCAAATTTTACCTTGGTAACAAGGCAATTTCAATGTTTGAAAAAAACTTGAGATTTTATATCATAAACTACATCTTCAATTATAATCCCAATATGCGTTTTAAAGCACAAGCTGTGCTCTATCCATCAGTGAAGAAATTAGGCTTCTAGCACTCTCTGTTCGAACACAATAGGCTTTGACATTTGTACGGATAATTTTTGCATCGAAGGTTAATTAAAAGGGAAAATATGCAACTTTCTGAATTCCAAATAGCTGTTTGATGCTAAGTCCAAGAAATGAGCAAATCTCGATGGCTAGTTTATCCAACGAAGCAGCATTCGAACCATTGTCTTTCCGAATTGTGAAACGTAATTGTGCAAACTAGACAAATACAATGAAACTACTACACGAAATCTCATTAGTACGCATATCTCTTATTTTCGCAAGTGCTAAAATCTGAAAACATATTGGTTAATGGTTCTTCATCCTTATCAGAATTCGATATTACTCAGAAATACTTATATTAGTACATCAGTGAAAAATGAGAATAAGTTCTTCGTTCAACTGCAATATCTTACACTAATTGGGATTTATCAAATATATGATCATTTCAAAAAGGTATAACCATTAAAATAGACAAATAGTGTTGATTGAATGCCGATTCGTGTGATCGTAGGCTGAAAAAGACAACAAAATGTAGTGTGAGTAAAACTATGAAAAGTATTTGTTCTTTTTTTTTCATATTTTGATCAATTGATAAAATCATAATGTTCATATCATACAATATCATAGATTTTATTTTGAACTGTTTTGTATTAGCATATATGTTCTCATCTACATATAAACATTGGAACACAGTTAATCTTCAAAATGAATTTCTTTCGAAATATATAGTGATGTATGATTGAAATACAGCTACCTATTTGTGTTGAAATAACTTTGACTTGTACGTAATTTTGCTATGGAGGCGTTAGAACGAGATGTATTAACCACTGATTCACTTCCTTCATTTTGTCGAGAAAGTAAGAGTAAGAGCAAAGAGTATATTGAAGCTATCGGGATATATTTTAGTCTTTCGTAAGAGTCTCATCAGATGACACGAATAGGTCTGCAGCGTTTTTCATTTACATTAAACAAGACAACGTTGAAAATCAGCATTAATAAAAGGAAATTCAACAACTCTGATCAATCGTACGCCATCCGGTCAATGCTGAAAAATGTTTGACCTAAAATAAATTGTTGAAAGTCGATGCAAGATATTCATGACTTTAAGTGTTTCAAGTGATAACAATGAGATTGTCATGGTGCTCGGGTGCATAAGTGCTACATAAAAAGTTAATATTCTTGTCTTTATACTTTTCAGATTCTATTTTTTTGTTGAAAAATCCGTTAAGATTCTTTTTTTATATATTTAATGTAAAGCTCTTATCTGATCTTCAAACTCTTGCAAGTAAAACAAAAAAAACGGGAAATAAAATCTTGGTCAGTAGGAGAAGATATCTATATAAACTAGAAAGAATTTTGTAGCTCTTGGAAATTAAATCTGCTTCATTTTCATCATAAAATAGAACTATTTTTTAGATAATCTATGAAGGTTCTTGCGTTCTGTTTTCACACTTAGCATGGATCTATTATAATATCGTTTTGACTATTATTTTATTATTGAAGTTTTCACAGACATTGTGAGCATAAAAAAACATTAAAAAAAATAATTATCTAACTTTCAATTCTGGCAAGAGTCTTTTTATCTTTGGATTATCAATAGAAAGAATATTAATTGGACTTGAAGAAGAAAAAAATCCTATGTGATACATCAAGACAAAAAAGAATCTGGCGAGAATATCAATTTATGACTATTCATGGATACGAATAAAAACGGAATCAATTCATTTTCCGTCAACGGTGTGATAGTACTCGTTCGTATAACCTTGGTACATGCGAACGTTGGAATTATTTTTAATTAAAAATACTAGATCAACTACAGACACAAACTATCCATATGGAAAAATTATCGTCTAAACAAAATATTGATTTGCACCATTATTATAATACCTGCTGTAAACGAAAGTAACCAAATCAGATATATTTCGCATAATTCAAGTAGTAAGTTATTCAGAACGCATTTATTTCAAATAGCTGAATTTTTTCTTTCAATTTGAATAGAGAATTTAAGTTGTGCATATAAAGAAAAAAATCAAGAACAATTTCATGGGTATATTTTACAGAGAAGCTTATTGTTCACATTTTTTAAAATTCTAATTCGTTCTGCAATTGGCTATCAGATAAATACTCATTCGAAGATAAAAGTGATTCTCACACCCTTAACAGTTAATTACAAGAGAGCCTATCTGACAAAGTACAAAATAAGACACAAGTTTGACTGATCAGGAAGAAACTTGTATGAGTGACTATTAACTCTGTGTTCTACAAACGCTCAAATTTTTACGTTTAACTATGCTTGTTTTCTAATTAAGCCAACATAACTCCATGACGTGCCTTTGTCCTTGAACAGAATATATAACATGATTATCTAAGATACATAAACTTTTATTAAATAAATAAAATTAGTGTTTTTCAACGTAATGTTGACCGATCATTATGAACTTTCAAGACTAAATTTTTCTGTTTTTTATTTGAAAATAATTAGCAATACTTTTTAGTATGATCTCAGCAGTTTTATTTGACCAACAGATGGTATTACCTTAGTTTTATGATAGCTTATTCTTTTAATAATTGTTCTAATTTTTGTGTTATTCTTGTATCGATATTTCATCATTTGTTGCAGATATCAATGGAGTGGATGATTTAAGACTTCGTTTTGGATGAAGGATTGACCAGGTAAAATGAGCCAAAATAAGAGGCGTTATTTGGAAAACATAGAACCATACTTCATGGCTATTGATCTTGTCATAATAAGCCGATATCGATTGGATCAGGTTAAAGATAGCAACAACTACACAGAGCACACTAGAGACAATAATCAAAATAAAGGCTCGCTTAGTCATATCTTTCACTGTTTTACTCCAATACCATATGGCATAGAAGAAAAGAGTCACTGCAAGTAAGATTAATGCGGATAATTTTCGAAAAAGAAAGCTTGAATTAATATGATCAGGATTGAATGATAACATATTGGCCGGTGCCAACAGAAGGCCGGACGTGATAACACATAGAACGACACCAACAAGAATACCACGCGATAGAGGCGATTTTTCACAATGCATTTGCATAACAAAAATGTAATTGCTAACAATAATCATACGTTGACCGGTAGCAAAAAGACTATTAACAATAATGAAAATATTTTTGGAATGTTGTTGATCTGCAGGAACTGCTGCACGAACGATCAAATCAATGAAAATAGCCATATGTGAAATCAGAAGAAGAAAACATAGACGAGGTGGTCGAAAACGAACTTGCCACGATTGAATAAACCAAGCAATAAGTGAAATGCTGCACACGGCAGCAATACAACCTGCGACAACTTTATTTGGCACATATGTTGGATAGGGATACGGTAATAAATCGAGCATAGTATCAATTTTTAATATAATATATCGTACAACGGGATCAACTAAATTGTTTCAAACTGCACCGAGATAATAAACTAATTTTTCTATCTCGAAGATTGCGTTCTAAATAAATTGGACGAACCAGATAAACGTGACATATGATGTTGTTTCAAACTCTTTTTTCTTTCTTTTATTTACTTCAATATAGCCAGGTATCTTATACCAAAACGCAGTAGTATTAGTTAAGGTATGTTATCATCATTAAGATTGTCACTGTGAAAAAGAACAAGATATGTAATAATGAAAAAAACAAAGCAAACAATCTTGTTGCATCTGTTGCGTTTTAGCAATGAGTAGAAGTAAAAGTTACAACACTCTTTTTTCCAATCATCAGATTATTTCATTCTTCTAACTCTTTTTATGTTTATATTTTCATGAAATGATTTACAATAAATAGGTGATTATTGGTCAATATCCTTTGATTTTACAAATATTTTAGAGCAAAAAAAACATGAATGTGAAATAATCACTATGTAATATANTAGATGTCTTTAGGTGTGACGTTAGATTGGAAATGAAACCCTCTTTAGTTAAGGAAATCTTTATTTTTGTGGAAATTTAGTAGGGGGTCTTATAATTATGAGACACCCTGTATAATCGAAAATAAACCAACATAGGTTTTGACTTAGTGATGAACGGAACTAATTGTTGTTGATCAGGATTCTGTAAGAAAAAAATTCTTGTTTCTGATTTCATGCTTACTAATACATTTACTAGCGAAAAACGCGATATCATTTTTTAACAGTGTCAATGCCATTGATCCACATGACTTCTAATATCCTTCCTCTTAGCGATTCATTATTTTCTTTAACTCACTAATACTTTGTCTATTCTGCACACTTATGTGTTCGACAACTCAGTTGTTTACGAAAAAAAAAAAAAAGAATTAATTTTATTATCGAAATTGGAATAGCAAATATTGAAGTGATCGTTACTCAATAGCTTTCGCTTAAATTTTTAAAATATATGAATCGTGAGAATATGACATTTGATGCAAGTCTTATATGACCATAAAAGATATAATTTCCAATGAAAAGTATTCCTAGTTTAGATATCGGAACCATCTTGTCCATATCTATGCTGACTACATTGCCATCATAAGATATGCTACTTCATTTTCAAGTTAAAGTTGGTATGTGAAGGATGTTTCAATTATCATTCTTGATTTCTCGTTCAACTTGACTTTTGTATCTTAAAGA
The DNA here is from genome assembly GCA_905329745.1 of Rotaria sp. Silwood2. Taxonomy (NCBI): domain Eukaryota; kingdom Metazoa; phylum Rotifera; class Eurotatoria; order Philodinida; family Philodinidae; genus Rotaria; species Rotaria sp. Silwood2. The sequence continues at coordinate 219,374 of CAJNSZ010000082.1, read as the reverse complement.
GATCATTCCAAAGAGAAAAAAAACAAGAAAATCAAATTGAACCATAGAAGCAACTACAGTGTTGAAAACATCGAATATTAATTTAATCTAGCTGATTAATAATCTTTAGGGGAAGAAAGTTAACGTGACCAGAGAGTGAAAAATTTCTAAGCTCGATTGTTCATTAGAGAAGTCTATTTTACGATATTAATGATTTTTTTATAAAGTTTTATAGAAAATTGTCGGACTCAAGAAATTTGATTTTATGAGTAGATATAAGAAAACCAATAGAATACCGACTCTAAATACAGCCTAGAATCGAGAGGAAATTGAGGTCATGTTTTTGTCATTATGACCCCACTACCAAATAGAAGACAGCATTCGACAATTTTGAGTCTATGATAATTTTTGATCTATTCATCAAGATCTATCTGCCCTGAAAATTTTCTCATGAGCTATTCTCTAGGAGTCTCCGAAAATAGGCGATGCTTAAATTAATATTCTATATTATCAACATTGTAGTTTCTTCTATAGTTCATTTAGATTTGCTCCGTATCTCCGTAGAAATGATTTTATTATGATATAAAAATAAGGTGAAGTGTGAAATAAAGATTCATTACCGATTACATTCTCTATATATTTATTTAAACTTAAATTTATCTGAACTTTAATTGCTTCGAATCAATGATTAGAAAATTGATTTTAAAAAATAATTTAAAGTGATCACATTTTGACTTAAACGATCATAGTCTTAAAATGAGATTTAGATATAACTAAAGATTGAAACTGTACAGTGATTGACTAGGTCATAAAAAAAAGAGACTCGTTTGTGTTTTAAGTTCAATTAAAGTAGATATCTTTCTTTAGCTTTTAAATGACATGTGTGCTTATTTCTTTTTAAATTCAAAAATTTTTTAAAACTAATCAAAAAACAAACCATTTTTCTTTAGACTTGCAAGATATTCTTGTTGTTGAATTTGCATAGGTGTTTGATGCTCTTGTAATAGTTTTAATATATTTATTAAATATTCCGTATTTTTTACAACAAGTTTGAATTGTTCATAAGTTGTTTCTAATAAATCTCTTAAACAATCAGTATTATTAAGAATTAAATTTTGATTTGAATGATTTAATACAATTAAATTATTATCAATAATATGCTGTGTTGTACGTAAAACAATACGATATAATTGTTCATGAAATTGTTTTTGTATGAAATCAAGTGTTTCATTTAAATTCGATAAAATTGATAAAGATTGTAATAAAACATCTAAATATATATTTGATGGTTGATTACGTATATCAACTAACATATATTTATCTGGTATAATTGCTAATGAATGAGATTCAAATGATAATTTTCCTTCTTCAAATTCTTGATCAAGTTGTTTTCTTAATAAACGATTTTCTCTTACATGCGATAAAGAACTTTGATCATTTTTACTTAATGCTGTTGATAGATTTTTATTTCCAAGTACATCTCGTGATGATTTATCAAATAATTGATAAATTAATTCAAAACGTAATTGATCTTCTAATGTTAAACGTTCTTCTTTGATCTGTAAATCAATATGAGATAATGCACTAATTAAACGTAGTTCTTGATATTCTTTTGCTTTTAATAAAAGTAATGATGCATGAATATATAAACGTTTACTTAAATAAAATTGTAAACGTGACGGAACGTATTTTAATTCATTTACATTTGAATACATACGATCTAAAGTATTTTGTTCTAATGTTGATAACCATAATTTGCGAATATCTTGTCGTTTTAATAATAATAAATTTTTACATTCACGTAGAGATTTACGAACATTTTCTACACGATTTTTTGATTGTTCGATACTACTATATATACCAGAAAAATTTGTTATTAATTCTGTTAAATCTGCTGTCGAAGCTTTTATGCAACGTTCAATGGCAGTATTTGAACGTTGAAAACGGTCTTGAACAAAAGAAAATCGTTGTTCACGAGCCTATATTTTTAAATAAATTATGTAAAAGATAAGGAAATGACAAAAAAAATGACACCTCAATATTTGTATTGAAATTTAAATCTCGAAGTATTTTCATTAATATAAATGTTGTTGATTGACGCTCCATCTTTAATTTATTTTACCGGTATAAAACAAACAAGAATACTTTAGAAATAAGTAAATGCACCTTCAAATTAAATCAATCGTATCAACAAACAAGTGATCAATCAATTCTATTTCTATTGGTCAATTTTTTATCCAATAATCTAGTCAATTTGATCCTCCATTTTAGAAAGAAATAATTTGTACTATTTCAAATTATTTTCATGATGTTGAATGCTAAACGTTACTGTCAATTTTAGTAGTAAAAAATGTAGTAATTGCAAGCAAAATCTACATCATACATATCGATTCTGATATACACTATGTTCTATACATCGTTCAGAACAAAAAGATATTGATTTTCTTGCTTGATTTTAATTTCATATAAGTGTAATAATGATATAATGTTTTATTATTTCGAATGATATTCGAAATCAACGAAGTAACAGAGAAATGCTGTTTAAAGAAGAGGCTGAGAAGAAATAAAGCTATTCATAACTGAAAAGTTTTATGGTTATTTTAATTTATTGAAATAAAATTAGAACAGATGCTGTTCAAATCAAGAAAGACTAATTTTTCTTTATAAATATATGGAATAATAACATGATTTAAACATGGTTGAGTCATTGTACAACGTAATTATGTTTTTATTTGATTCATAATGCTAAAGGATTGTTCAGCGATAGATATTGCTACATGAACTGTCANTAACTTTTCATTTTTATTCAAATTCGTGGTGTTCTTTAATTTGAACCCATTTGGTATTAGGTTATGTTGTTTGCATTGTACAAGAAATGCAATATTTTGTTTTTCTATTGTTCTTTTCTTGTATAATTTTTCCAAATGGTGAGCAATGATGTAAGTTCTCTCTCCGTAGAGGTTTTTAAATTCTTGTTTTGTTAAGAAGGTTGAGATAATTGACATTATTTTATTCTCTTCTTTAATTTAATTTAATTCTTAATTTTTAAATTTAAAATTTAAAATTTAAAGGAGGAGTGGCGGTAAGGCCATTTTTCGGCCCAAAAAATTTTCAAGAAATAAACACAGGAGGATAACAAGCTAGTTATGTACTACAAATCTAGTGGGGTCCGGTTGCTTCAAATGACTATAGGGTTTTTGTCCCCTGTACCCCCCCCCCACAGCATTATGAAAAATTTTTTTTTTGAATTCTTTCTTTCTAACTACCCAAGTTTATCAAGTTAGCCATGCTGATCACAAATATTGCTGTTTCAAAATTTAAGAATGTAGTTCTCAAAAATAAATTGATTATTACCTTCATCGAGATTTTACCTTACACACTGGATTTTCGGTCCTCCTCTTCCACAAAGTATGCTATAAAATTCAAGAAAAAATGTCTGTAATACGTAAAATTAACCGCTCTATCTAAACTAGGTAAAAAAGAGTTGATTTATGATACTTAATTCTTCATCATAGCGAAATACGAGCAGAAAAATGGTAAACTTAACATAGACACTCCTTTTCTTCAATACTTATAGTATACTGAACAGTTTTGAACTAATGTAAGACTATGTTATTTTGATGCAGTTTTTCACGCTCTATCAAAATATGATATCAAATTTTAGAAAAAAGATTGGCATCAAGTCGAAAAATGCAATATACGAACTAAAAATAGCTTATTTTTCTTTTCGTTTTTTAAATAGTTTTTTAATAAACATTAATAGATCATTTTTCTCTTCGAATATTAACAGCGATGACAACTAGCAGCTAAGAATTGTAGATAGAGTAAATTAGTGCAAAATTTGACGTTAACAATAGCCATATACAACAGTAGAAATATAAGAAAAGAAAGAAAACAAATATAGCCAATCGTTGAATAGAACGAAATAAACATACAGAAACGAGAGAAAATATCGATAACCAATAAATTCATAGACCGAAAGGAACTATACATATACGCCTATTTTACAGAACGAAGCACACGTAGCACATACATTAACTAAATAGAAAGTGTAAAAATATTATATTTTACCAAACATATTTCTTTAACTAAACATTCAATTCATTGACTATTTTTCTTGAAATCTTTTCTCTAACTACAGATTCAATATCTTGACTATTTTTTTTTCTTGAACTATATTCTCTAACTATATATTCAATATCTTTACTATTTTTTCTTCTTGAAATACTTTCTCTAACTATATACTCAATACTTTGACTATTTTTTCTTCTTGAAATATTTTCTCTTACTATATAGTCAATATCTTTACTATTTTTTGTCTTAAACTCATTGCTGTGGAACTGCAGTTGTCAGTGAACATCAATTGTTCTAAAAGATGCATATTTTGTGGCAAAGATTTCAAAAAAGAATAACGTACTCATTTAATCGATTAAATTTCTTTTGTGCGTGTTTTGGATATGTAGTAAGTTCGACCGATGATGAAGTAATGATAGGTGTTATGAAATTTAAAAGTAGTATGTAGATATAAGATATAAATTTTAGTTTTTTTTTATATTTTTTTTTGTGGAAAAAACATTCATGGGTTATTTAGCATCATTCTTTATGTTAAATATCGATGAAGAATATAGATATTAATGAAAAAAGAAAGTATGTTATTTCCTTAAGTTCGTTTATTAAAAAAAATAAAAAAACACACTCTGTTAAGAGCAGACAAGAAACTAGTTCAAAGCTATAATCTATTAAGAACAAAAAATACATCAGTTCATAAGTATAATCTATTAAGAAGAAAAAAGCAACTTGTTGAATAGTTCAATCCACTAAGAACAAAGCCAAATATTCGAAGATTCATTAGATCTAAAACAAAAAAAAACTATACTAACATGTATAATGCTTGTGAATCTTCCTCTTCACTATCATCATCTGAAAGATCTGAGCAATCACGAGCATCATCAAGTATATCCAAATATGAGTTGGAACGTTGTCGTAAATGTTTCGGCATGTAGCGAGCTAAAGCTAAGTACCAAAGTACTGATGCTATATGTGAGCAACATCCTATTATTCTTCCGCCTGACAAGCATTCGCAATACCACCCTTCTATTTTTGCTGTACTATATTGAATGTAAAGATTGTAAGTAACAGCTGCTCTATGTCTTGATTGTATTCTGGCTCTAAGGATATCTGTTCTCTGTTTAGCTATCTGAACAGTAAACGATCCATCCTTCGATAGATGCTCCATCGTATACCTTTTTGCCTGTTTTAGTTGAAACCAACCTAAAGTGATGTCATTAAGCTGCTCAAGACTTAAAATAGGAAAGTCGTATACAGCATTATTAGCATCAATTTGTGTCCATTTCAAGTTTGACTTCCTTTCGTTGTTCAAACTATTAATGTACTCTTTTAATTTGTTGCTTTCACTCATCAGGCTTAGCATGATGTCTGCCACTTTATTGTCGTTTGCTACATCTCGAACTAAGAGAGGTCTATATGCATTTATTAATGCACAAATAATTGAAAATAGATCACCCACAATTGGTAGCATAGAATTAGGTACAACATGATCAAAAAAACGCCATGTTTTTATTCTGCCGTTTGCTGACTCAACTACCCAACGTATCTTTGTCACAAATAGCGTTAGGTTGGCTTCAGTTGTAGTTAGTTGTTTCTCAGCTTTTTTCAAGAAGGCAGGCATGTACGTTTCATATCCTAAACGACTTAAAAGTGGCAGACAATCCCGGAAACCTCTATCAACAATTAGAACATCATGTGGTTCTAGCCAATCCGTGACACCCTCTCGATTATTCAACATAATATGTTTTGTCATCGAGGCGTCATTATTTTTATAATCAGCCATGTATGGCCCAATAGCCGAGATAATATATCCATCAGTGGATACAATCATCATTGGCTTTACCAAAGGCCGACCTTTATGAATGGAAAACGTTCGTCTTTGTACGATGTTATTTGCTGACTTTTGGACATAAATATATGTACCATCAAGTATTAGAATTGCCTTATCATCTCCAGGACTTGTGAACAGTCGCTTTGCCAATGGACGAGTGTGCTCATCAATCACATCTCTTCTGGATATGTGCTCGAAACCTATATGGCTAGGAACAAAATGATCCATAAGAGACACCCGAGCACTCTCTAGTATACGGCTGACAGCTTTCACATCTGGTAATGAAAAAAGTGTGGCAAGTGCTGAATTACTTAATCCTAAACGCAACTTTACAAGTAAGCAACCTATTGCCTGTTTTGCTGAACGCAATTGTGTACGGCGAAGACTGCTAGAAGGAATTCTAGAACAAAGATCACGAAAGTTATCTCTCGTAATACCTGTAAGAATGAAATGCTGTTCATCTGTGAGACGATCAGAAACATCAAAATCGATTGCTGATCGTTGATTAGCCTCGTCTAACATTAACTGCAATCGTTTGATTGTTATTTTCAGATCATCCAATGAAGATAACAGTTCTTTACGTTCAATTTTTGTTCGTGTTCGATTTCGTTTTCCTGATTAAAGCAATAGCTTCAGGTACCAATCCAGTATTATTAAGATGTCTTCGGCAACAAGTACTACCCTCTTGAATTATAATGTTATGCGCGAGTAATGCCTCACATCGGATGCGTTCATTAAGGGAACACCATGAAGATCTGGTGCAGCTATAGTAATTGTTGCACACACAACAACGACTTCTCGAAGATGCCAATCGAAAAAATGGCAGCTCAATAATAGTATCCTTATAAGATGCTGCATTCTCATCACACGCCATCGAATCAAGAGTATGTACTTTCACTGAAGAAACACTACCACACTCAGCTGTTATCATTGTTTCAGTTACGATTGTAGATGAGTCGAAACAGTTAACTGTATCAGTTTGCACAGCTATGCTCACCTTTTCTGCAACTTTTATTGCTTCATTATCAGTCAAACTTGATTGATATGCATGATAAATACGCATAAAGTAGGTTTGATCGACAAAGAGCTTCAGAAGTTCTTGTTCAAAACTAAACTTGAACCACTCTTTGGATACGTCAACTGAATGAGTACGCTGTCCTTTTTTAAAATTTTTACCACAACATATAGAACTTTTCGAAGAATTAATGTTCATCGACATCGCAACAATTAGGAAGCAACCAGTTCAAGAAAAGAAACACTAAAGATAGTGAATATTTACTTAAAGAAAAGATTTCAAGAAAAATAGTCAATAAATTGAATGCTTAGTTAGAGCAATATGTTTAGGAAAATATAATAGTTTTACACTTTCTATTTAGTTAATGTATGTGCTACCTTTGTTTCGTTCTGTACAATAGGCATACATGTATAGTTCTTTTCGGTGTATGAATTTATTGGTTATCGATATTTTCTTTCGTTTCTGTATGTTTATTTCGTTCTATTCAACGATTGGCTATATTTGTTTTCTTTCTTTTCTTATGTTTCTACTGTTGTATATAGCTATTGTTAACGTCAAATTTTCCACTAATTTACTCTATCTACAATTCTTAGCTGCTAGTTGTCATCGCTGTCAATATTTGAAGAGAAAAATGATCTATTAATGTTGATTAAAAAAATATTAAAAAAACCAAAAGAAAAATAAGCTATTTTTAGCTCGTATATTGCATTTTTCGACTTGACGCCAATCTTTTTTCTAAAATTTGATATCGTATTTTGATAGAGCGTGAAAAACTGCATCAAAATGACATAGTCTTACATTTGTTCAAAACTGTTCAGTATACTATAAGTACTGAAGAAAAGGGGTGCCTATGTTAGTTTACCATTATTCTGCTCGTATTTCGCTATGATGGAGAATTAAGTATTAAAAATGAACTCTGTTTTACCTAGTTTAGATAAAGCGGTTAATTTTACGTATTACAGACACCTTTTCTTGAATTTTATAGCGTACTTTATGGAAGAGGAGGACCGAAAATCCAGTATGTAAGGTAAAATCTGGATAAAGGTAATAATCAATTTATTTTTGAAAACTGCATTGCTAAATTTTGAAACAGCGATATTTGTGATCAGCATAGCCAACTTGATAAACTTGGGTAGTTAAAAAGAAAGAATTAAAAAAAAATTTTCATAATGCCGTGGGGGGTACAGGGGTCAAAAACCCTATAGTCATTTGAAGCAACCGGACCCTGCTAGATTTGTAGAACATAACAAGCTTGTTATCTTCCTGTATTTATTTCTTGAAAATGTTTTGGGCCGAAAAGTGACCTTACCGTCACTTCTCCTTTATTGGAAGACTATTTAATTTTTGATGAACAGACAATTTAAGTAAACGGAGACAGTACGTGTTTTTTTCTAGTTGAGAGTATTTATTATTTGAATGCATTTTTCATGTCAAGAACAAAACGATACTTGACGTCACTTTTGAGCATCCGTTCATAAGCTAATTTAATCATACTGGGTGTTGCTTCAACCATTTCAGTGTCGCATGTTATTTGATGTTGACCACAAAATTCTAACATTTCTTGAGTTTCTTTCATTCCACCAATAAAAGCTCCATAAATCGTTAGACGTTTAAGAATGAAGTCTAATGGAGCTATTTCAAATGGTTTCGATGGTAAACCAATCCTACATTAAATATTTAATTTCAAAGATAGAAAAATGAAAGAAAAATATACATGCAAAATACGCCTTGAAATGCAAGTAAACCGAGCAGAACAGAAACATTATGAGGTACCGGTACTGCATCCATAATAAAATTGAGTGTTCCTTCGACTTCCTTTAATTTTTCTTGATCATTAGACACAATAAATTCTTTGGCTCCAAGTCGAATTGCATCATTTCGCTGCGATTCTGACAAAGCAAGAACAATAACATGAGCTCCCATAGCGGTAGCCAATTTTACCGCTATATGACCCAGACCACCAAGACCAATGATTCTATCAAATTAACTAAAATGTATATTGAAATATCTACTCAATGTTATAAGCTTACCCAACTCGTGTGTCCTTCTTGACATTGTATCGACGCAATGCTGAATAAGTTGTAGTACCTGCACAAAGTAGTGGTGCAGCCCGATCTAAAGGTAAATTCTTTGGAATCTGGCAGACAAAATGTTCCGTTACTACGATCAAATTTGAATATCCTGTAAAAACAAAAAACAGTTTAAATATCCAGCTTATTGCTTATTAAAGTCAGAATTGTTATGTGAATGTATAGAAACATCACACAAACCTCCATAAGTAGGTGTCTTGCGATCCATCTCAGTACAATTGTAGGTATAGCTTGCACCAACAGTACAATGTTGTTCAAGATTCATTTGACCTATAATACAAAAGAAAACCATAATATCGAGATAAACGATAGTACTTTATGTATAGACATGGTACACAGTTGCGACACGAATCAACCATACATCCGACGCCAACTGAATCACCAACTTGAAAATGCTTCACATTGGAACCAACTTGTTCAACAATGCCAGTTATTTCGTGACCAGGTACCATGGGATAAGTCGATTGGTTCCACTCATTTTCTATTTCATGAATATCAGTATGGCATATACCACAGAAATGAATACGAATTAGAACATCATCTTCTTTTAATGCACGTCGCTCAAATTCAAACAACTTGAATGGTTCCAACGGATTATAAACAGCCCAGCCTTTAGCTGGTATTGCCGTAAGCTTCTCTGTTGGGCAGGTCATTGTTATAATGTTTTTTCTTTCTATTAGATCTAGTTAAATAACTCAAAATGAAAGTTATATGATGGAGTCTCACTGTTTATTCGATTGTCCATTACATCTATTTGCTATGGCTTACTCAAGTATTTGAGCAGCGTGCATATCTCTATCAAAAATGAGTGTGATATTTCACTTTCGAGATAAATAACTCTGAAAGAATCAATAAACGTCACCTATCCAGAGTAAATATTTATTTTTAATACTTAATCTCTTCACTAGACTCAGTGCTAGGTTCTCAAGACGGAAAATAAGAGCGGACAGAAGTCTATATGAGAAAGTTTCGCACAAGCATAAACAAATTTACAAGAACATTACCTATTTCTCTAATTAATAGTTATTCTTGAAATTAAGCACTATCTGCTCGCTTTTACCAGCTCTATCAAGAATCTAAAATAATTTTCAATCAGTATCATGTGTTTCAGACACATAACGCATGCTTATCTCCGCTCAAATAAAGTAACAACAGAGATTCGCTGCTATCATTCGACTTTGAACATTTACTGATGTCTTGTCAAAATCAAAATAATGTTTTTGATATTAATTCTGGATTCTTTTCGACTAGGTGTCTCGATTTTTTCTCTTCTTCCAAAAGAAAAATACACTCACCCTCCAAAAAGCAAAGAAAGCATCCTATATATATATATATGCATCCATCCTACAAAAAAGTAGATCAGTCTCTCAAGTATGTCGATGAATAGATAAGGCGTTTTCGGTCTAAGGAAGAGGCACATCGAAAGAGAACGGAGACAAATAACAAAAATCCCATACATGCTACACAAATTGGCAAGATGGCACATTGCAAGGTTAATTGATGTTTTTTCTTTCTATTCTCTTGTGTCAACAGTATGCGTTTTGTAATCTTTAACTGAAAACAAATGACATATCTGTTATACTATAATACTCGTCTTGCTCTTTACGTATTTTTTAAACTAAAGCAAATATTTCGATGCAAATGATTTAGAAAAAAACTTAAAAAATTGATAATCGATATGTATTGAAAAAAAATGAATTTTATATTGAAGACAAGACGAGTACTTCATAGTAGACATTGTTCAAACGTTGTTGAGATTCTATGGAACTTCGACAATAGGAGATTCGCAATTTGAATCTTCATAATACCGAATATACATCAGAAAACCAATATCAGTAGGTAAAGGTGAGAAAGGCACCGTGTGTGTGGACATATAAAGTCAGCAATCACGCCCACTCATACTCTATTTGATTCCATATTGTATGTATCGGAGTGGCATGAGCCCAAAGAAGTAATATTTCAATATTTTACAAAATATGTATTCCAAAACAATACGAATCGAAAAAACCAGCAGTATGACTTTGTTTGTCTGTCCAACACATTGTACGCTATACCGGCAGTATTGCAGATATAAACTGACGGAATCTGCATATTTTAAAGATATGATCAGGGCTTGAATCTACTCATCTGTGGTATTGTAATTTTAGAAATGAATGTAATTAGACATACGTACGATGTTGACTAAGTAATTTTTTCTATGAAAAATTTCTATATTTTGTATATTGAAAAATCATCAGCGGTTCTTAACACATATCTAAGTTTGTGAGAAAAATGGAATATTCGATATTCGTGTTTTTCTGAGAAATGATTATACAGATCTCTTTAAAGAACAACTGCATTAAAAGGAATAGGCAAAATATGAGAATTTTGTATTAAACCCAATTTATATGTATTACTGAGAATCATTAGACTAAAAAAACTGTCGATATGAATAGCAATTGTTGTTGATTCATCTTCGTTCCATCATTCTGTTGAATACAATAAAAAAGGAAGGATTCATAGCATCGATTAAGTATTGTGGCAACGATTAATATAGAAGACAAAATTAAAAAATTAAAATGTATCAATATAAAAAGAACACAAATTGTACTGTCAACAAATTATAGAAATACAGTTTGTACCCGTTATTGCTGAAAAGAGAAATTCAAGTCACTTCAAATAGCAACACCAACAGCATTACTACAAGTTTGAAAGATAAAACTTAAAGATTAGTTGGACGCGAAAATCTTCTTCAATCAATGGAAATTTCAAAATTCATTAAACATTATTATTCAACAAAAAACACATTGTTATCCGCATGAACATATGTGACATAATGTCTTGAAGATTTTCCTAGTGCACAACACGGTTTTATTACTTCTATCAAACAAATGGAATAACAATCACCAGAATCATTCGGTATTTTTCTCTAGCCAGTATTACATATAGAGGGCTGCAAGGCTCACATTTTTGTTAATCTGTAACCTGCCCTGCTGCTATTTCCGTAACCTGGTCCTACCCTGCCCTGTAGAATTTTTCGCGTACCCTGCCCTGTCCTGCCCTATCATCCTTGGAACTAAAAAATTATTCAAAAGCTCCTATTAATTTATTATACAATTTCATTCAATTATTTTCAGTCGTAAAGCAAAAACAAATAAGATTATATATATCGAAAATTTCTAATCATCAAAATATCATCAACAACATCGGACTTTAATGACTGTCTTCTTTTTTCTAAAGTTTAACCTGAGTAACTAAAAATACGTTCAGATATTGGTGAAGTTGCAGGAACTCCAAATAAGAGATTATTTATTAAGATCATCTAAGACTTATCTAATTGTCTAGGTGTTATTGATACTAAAATCTTCACACTCTCTATGCTATTGAGCGATTTTATCTCTCACTCTCCACTTAAAAATCAAGAACATTTATGCTGAATAGTTTTTAAAGATTTCGCCAATAAAGCGTTGTGAAAATATTAAAGAATGCTTGTTCCACCATCCTAACAATATATCATCATTTGAAAATGAAAGCTTGGTGTTAATATAGCGATCAAGTTCATCAGAATTTTCCTCCACATCTGCAAATTCTTTCATAATATCATGGTGCAAAATTCAATCTTTTTTCTTTCTTTTTGGTGCCTTATTGGTAACACCAATAATGATACTGGATAAAAGGAAGACCTAAAACTCACAATTAGGAAATTAAATGTATATTTGAATAGCTACATACATAAAGAATAGATGAGTTATTGATCTATTTCTGTTGAATATCATTGCGGCCCATCTAAATTGATTTTCAGTTCACTTTCATTGGCATTCTCACTTTCAATTTTAACTTCTTACGTTAAAGCTTAAGAAAAGATGTTGACAGTATCTAGTCAGCAAAATTAATCTCAGGTTAGCAGGTTACGATACTCGTGCCCTGTAACCTGTCCTGTAATTTTTTTTAACTTGGCCCTGCCCTGCCCTGCTCTGGCAGGGCAGGGCGGGTAGGGCAGGTTAACCTTACCCTGCAGGGCTCTACTCTATGTTATCGGGATGATAAGTTTTCAACGTACTATTTGTTTTAATGTCGACTGTTATTGGAATGATGATGGCTCCATTTACTGTAACATGCTATTCCATCAATATTAATTTAAATTATAAATTTACTCCAAGAATATAGTTCTATGAATGCTGATCAACACAAATTTTATAATTCGATTAATTTTCTTTCGGCATTATTAATGAGACATGTTCAATCTATGTTGACATGAATTTCTATTATCTATTCATTATTCTACAACATTCGAGATGGATTTGGAAACCCTAAATAGAAAACAATTATTGTACACGTGGATAACTGATAATCTCTAATATTGTCCAAAGCAAAATGTCAAAAATTAAATATGTCGCCTTACTCAAATATCAAAAAAATAGCCACTATTCGCTATTTAGTTGACGAGGGTGTGCCTATACGTCTTCTATGCAAACCCACACTCACACAACGACACCTACCCTCAAAGAATAAAAGAGTATTGAGCTATTGCGATTATCATCGTTTTTTGATAACAGAGTGCGTGACCATTTACAAGTCTTATGACTCATAGTCAAAAACTCAGCTTTGAACAAAAATATGTTGAGTTAAATCTTCATTCTAAAATGGAGAGGGCAAAAGCAGGTTTTTTCTTCATTTCGTTGCTATTTTTACTCTTTAAAAGTAATAAAAGCAGAGTATTCTAAAATAAACATAAAATTAAAAAAAATACGTCAGCAAAATATAATAAATTTATACAAATATAGCTTTCTGTATTACTCATTCAGTGACATGCAAATTCATATGTAATCATACAAGAGAGAGAAAACAAAAGAAAAAGAAAAGATTGAACATTTATCATATTGTTGTCTTTTTGAGAGAACAAGCAAAAACACTTATATAATGAGGTACAAATGAATATTTTTTTTTATGTTTAACTTTTCACATATTCATACTTGAAGACTGATAGGAAATTGCCTTGTGTCAGATTATATCCATATTCAACTGAGTATATATATATATGGGCGTGAGCAACCGACTTGGTACCCCATTTTGATACAGTCCTATTGTAAGGATAAAACATACTATTGTTCGGGTCATATAAGAGAGGATCCTAGATAACCCTGGATTGACCCGGACAACATCATGTTTTATCCGCACAATAGTTGTGAAAAGCTACGAGCTTACCGTATNTCAGAAAAATTAGAAAAAAAATTAAAATTAATTAAAATTAAGAAAAATAAAAAATTAATATCTAGAAAAATTAAGAAAAACTAAAATCTAGAAAAATTAAGAAAAATTAAAAAATTAAAATTAAAAACAAATAAGAACAATAAAAAATTAATATCTAGAAAAAATAAGAAAAATTAAAAAATTAAAATAAAAAAAAATAAGAAAAATAAAAAAAATTAGAAAAATAAAAAACAATGGAAAAATTATTTGTGAATTATATATTCTACCTTTCGTGGTAGAATGACTTATGAGCTGAAGTGTTATGGACACTGCCCTTTATACAGTCTTTCTCTGGCTAAGTTTTACTGCTGGAGTGTAGCCAATTACAAATAAGGAGGAGTGTTTTATGATTGGTCGGCGCTAGTTACAGCGGATTGTACGATGCGATTACTGCGACGCAGTTACGCTGGTCTGCGTCGCAGTAACCGTAGTTTCTGGTAGAGATTTTCACTGCGATCAATGCGCCGCAGTTATGCGCAGTTGCGATAAAAATTTCGCAGTTACGCGCAACTGCGACGCATTGATCGCAGTGCGCATAACTGCGACGCAGTTGGTAAAAAAGAGGCGACATGGGTAAATTGTTTCTAAAAAATAAAGAAATTTTTTTTTTATTAATTTTTTTTTAAATTTACCTCAGATATTAATATTTGTATAGCATAATTACATGTTGATGATACCTGTATGAATAATTAATTCAAATCTTTCTTTAAATATTTAATTACTTACACAAAATTTTTCATTATAAGCAATAGATTGAACCATTTTTTAAAATTCATTATAAAATGAATCATAAGGATATACCAAAATATTTTCAAATTGAAGATAATCTTGAATTGATTTCGATAAATTATTTAAATCAATGAAAAGTCTAAGAGAAAATAATCTTATGAGGAAAAAATAAAAATAAACTTACTTGACATAGTCACGTCCAATAAGAGCAAAAGAAAGAAAAACTGAATTAAATTGAATATTAACAACACGTAAATCGAATAGCCCTTTAAATATAGATAAATAAGATTCAAAATATAAATAAAAGGATACATACAAATAATATCATCTATTTGATCTATAATCAAATGATGGACCTCGAAATTTATTCATATTTAATCGTATTTGATGAAGTTTTTCACTAATTGATTCTTCTTTATATATAATAATATACGTTTTTTTTGAAATTTAATTAAATTGAAAAATTAAACTTCCCAGGTCAAACAAGCACGGTCGTAAACGACCGTATACGGAGAAATGCGACGATTCACATGGTCACGTATTACGATCGTATATCTCCGTGTCGTATACGGAGAAATACGGTGATATACGGAGAAAAATACGATCGTAAACTGAGATCGTATACGGCATTCGTATACAATCTCCATTTTGCTCCGTATACGGTGACGCTGATATACGATCGTAATACGTGACCATGTAATACGGCAAAATACGGTCGTATACGGAGAAAAACGGACCGTACACGACCGTCTACAGACTCCGTAAACCTCGACCTGGGTTACTAGAAGATTGAATTTCATTGTTCGAAATACAAATAGATGTATCAGGTAATGATGGTCTTTGATCATTCCATAAAAGATCAATTAAATTAACTTCCAGAGATATAAGATATATATTATACTGTAAAAATATTCTTTCCCATTCTTTCCATTCAGAAATAGAAACAAGTTGAGGATCACATGCAACTATTGAATTATTATTCAAATTCTAAATTATCAATAAAATAACATTAAAAAAGTCATATATTAAATTTGATTTACTCTTGCAAGCCAATTTATTATTGAAAAATTATCTTTCATTTTCTCATATATCAATTTCCAACATGTTTGATCTAATTCTTTTTCAGTTTGAAGAAAATAATGATCATCAGTGAAAAGAAAGGCTTCTTTATTTGTTATTACAGCTGTACCTATTCAAATGAGAATTTTTTTAAATAGTTTTAAAAGAATAAAAAAAAAAACAAATTTTACCAGTAGATCCGGTAAATTTTGAAATAAATTCTCGTCGTTTATAATGATCAACAACATATTTATTCTTAATAAAAAAAATTTATTCAAAATGAAAATTTTAAAAAATAAAATAAAATAAAAACTGACTTGATGTGGATCTGCTGTTGGTACAACATAAGAATCAATAATATCTTTAACCCTTTACGGCCGGCTGCATAAACCATCAAATAGCGATATCTTCTTCGGTGCATATTCCTTTCTTGTCGGGTGCCAAAATTTAACTAATAAAAAGATTCTTCTCATTACATTTATTGTTTTGACTGTGGTAGAGATCAATGAAGT
>CAJNSZ010000082.1:6571-202850 GCA_905329745.1 Rotaria sp. Silwood2 | reverse complement strand
TTGTCTTTGGATCTATTCCCAAAATAGTTCGAATTTTTATATAATATCGATTGAGTTCATTATCCATTAAAAAAAATTTTTTTTTGGTTCAAACGAAAGTTTATCTGAAAAAGTACTATAACTAAGTCCAAAATAGATTTACTATATATATTATTATAGACAAGACATTCCACTATTTATCCATGCAACACCCTCTTGAATGTTGATTGGTTTATAAAATTGCCAATAACGATTGCAGAACTTTTGGTCAGACCTAAGTATCTCTTGTCAATATACTATCAATTACATTTTGGTGAGGTAATGGCAAATCTCAAACTATAACTAGTATTGACTAAATATCTGATTACTGATATCTGAAATTCGGCGAAGAAATCAGATCTTTACTTTTGTGAATAATTTACGATTGTCACTAAAAGGCAGATATAAGATTTACTTTGTGTAAGGTTGAAAATTATCGTCTACAACGCTTGTATCACGCATTCACTTATCTGTACTATTGAGAACTGCTCTCAAAAAGCAGATATCAGATATTTACCTTGTCTAAAATTGAAAATTACCAGCAGCTATGTATGTATTAGACATCAGGTGTGGGATCTATTCGTCCTTTTTGGCAATGAAATTCAACTGAATGAAGTAAAAAAATTCTAATAAACTAACGAATGTATATTAGTGTTGCAGGTTTCAATAGGATGAGTTGACATAGGTATAGTCATCAGGTTGGGTCAATAAATCATGCGTAAGATGACGTAGAAGAAAATGAAATCGTACGAAAATTCATAGTCCCAGAAATCTTATACTACGTCAGATACTAGAAGGTTCTTGATATATCTTAGGGTGTGGGTGTGGATGGAGTGTCGGTGTGCATGAGAAGAACATCCGTCCACACCCACACTTCCCCCCATATCCACACACCAACATCCACACCCTCCGGAGTACGGAAGTCTCGCTTTTCCCCCCTTGATTATTACAGTATAGATATGTAAATTCGGGTCCTCCATAGACTGTGAGAGGTAATTTAGCAACACTGTCACCCACATCACAAATGTGGATATATGATAACAGACCATTTATCAATAACATCTCGTTACAATACATAAAACAATCTTCATGTGATTAGAAGTAATATTTATATCGTGTTCCACATTTTAATCTCGTAGGAATTGAGCTAACAACTTTTTGTTCGGTAGTAAAAGAAGAGGTATTGGGTGTAGGTGAACGGTGTATTCAGGGAAATTATCGAAAGAATCATGCGCTTGGACAAGAGTTTTGAAAGCGATTAAATCTATAGATGTTTTTCAAGTCATGTCTTCGTTTGAAGATGATTTGCTTATTTACAGCGAAAGCTGCATTTCTGAATAGTAGATACGCACACATTTGATCTATCTTAATGACAGAAAATTGCATACCATTAAGCAATTATTTTAATTCTTTTGTATAGCCATAAGAGTTTAGTGTAGTATTGAAATACAATAAATAAAATTTTTTCCTCAATACATACATAATTCTAACATTGATTAATTTGATTTATCAGGTAAAGTGGCATGGCATGAATATTTTGCTTTATATGTTAAATTTCATAATATGAATTCAACTACTGTCAAAGAAGTTGATACTTTTGATTTTGTTGAAGAACCATTTGATAATAATTGTAAATATTTAAATTAAAATATCAATTTTTCATGAATTTATTTTTATTAGTTCAACGAGAATTAGTAAAAAGTCGATTTCGTTGGACAGAAGCTGATGTTGATGGTGATAATGAACTTGATATTGATGAATTTCTTGCTTTTCGTCATCCAGAAATAGCTGGTCATTCATATAAACATATTGTTGATGATATTATCTTACAAATGGGTTTGTCAATTTTCTTTTATTGTTTTGTTTTCTGCAATATGTTATTATATGTTTAGATCGTAATGATGATCAAAAATCGAATGAAACTCAATTTGCATTTTTACCTTGTTAGTAATAATTATTTTTATTTTGAAAATAACTTATGAATAATCTTTTTGTTTGTTGTTTTTTTTTGTTATTAACAAGTGTATTAGAAGACGGTGGCAATAAAGAATGGATAGAAATGGATAAACGATGGTTAGAAGAACAAAAAAGAGAATTTCATGAGATGGATGAGAATAATGATGGAATTTTAACAAAAGACGAATTATTAGTAATTTATTTCTTTTTTTCTTATTCTTAAAAACATGTTTTTTTTTATTTTTAGAAAGCATATGATCCAATGAATCGTGTTCATATAAGTAATCAAATAAAAAAAATATTTGAAAAAGTTGATGATTCTCCATCAGACTATGTTTTAACATTGAATGAAATGCAAAAACATGCTGATCTTTTTACGGATATGCGTATTTTAGACACAAAAAGAGCATTATATTATGAAATATAAAATCGTCAATAGATTTACTGTTTCCAGTTTCTTTTTGTTTATTTCTACATATTTTCCAATTAATTAGTATTTTATGTGATCTTACTGTTTGTTTTTTTTTATTGTTTTTCTCAGCTTTTTGTGCACACACCTTTAAATAAGACGAAAAATATATGTATTCATTTGCAAGTATTTAAGAAATATTGAATACTATAATTTGTATTAATGACGTGTATATCAAGTTCATGTCGAAATGCTTGGATTTGAATTTGTAAAGATTGATAGTTTTGAAATAATAGTGCTGTGCAATGTCTTTTATTGTTGATCATATATGTTTATGTGAAATTGATGTAGTATAATCCCCATATATTATCTTTCATTGGTAAAAAAAGGAGTACATTTGCTCGAGAATTCGGACTTCTAGAACTTTGACAAGTACCTGATGGTGAGCAATGTGCCATTTTCTTCTAATATAATGTTTGCTTCTGAAACTTTCAGGAAATAATGGGCAACTGTTAAGAGACGATCCGCGAGACCACCAAACAAGTCGGCCGCCGACAAAATTTTGATTTTCGATTTAGGTATCTCAAATGGAAGGTCTAGTCAAACCATAGACAAATCCAAAATATTAGCTCTTTCTGACTTCCCTATGAAAAATGGCATAGTATACAAGTGATACACTCTCCGGAACCTGGAAAAAAGGCAGTTTTTTAGGGTGACCTTAGTATTTTGCACTTTTCTCTGCATCTGCTCATTCATTCGAGTTCCGGCACGTCTCAAAAGATGCAGAAATGTTTTTTCTACAAAAGTTGATAATTGCTTATGTTCTACAATGCCATTCATCAAGTGATAATNATATCATTGATTTGTCTGTTTACAGTGTTAAGACATTTTCTTTTTCTCAAACATGGGTGTGGGTGTGGGTGTGGATGTGGGTGTGGGTGTGGGTGTGGGTGTGGGTATGGGTATGTGACTGTGGGTGTGGGTAATACTCTTTAGTTGAGACACATGAAGACCCACACCCACACCCACACCCTTATTTGAGAAAAAGAAAATGTCTTAACACTGTAAACAGACAAATCAATGATATTCATTAATGCAAAATTTAATAGCTTATTTGGTTCATTAACCTGCCGATTTTAAGGTGTCGACAATCGAACTTTGACCAAAATTTTTTTTTTTATAATTGAATTCGCTTTTTAAAAAAGACAGAGAAGCCTATGAGAATTTAAAAACGTCAAAGTAAAAATTTTCTATAGTCTCAATTTTTATCGAAACATTTGTTTTGATTTTACTCTTCATATAAGTGGAAAAAAAAGATTATGCATACTTTTTGAAAAATATCATTTGATTATTTTTCAATATGATAGCAATAAAGAAATAAATACGGATTTGTATTTTAAGATGTTGACTATAAGAACTTCAGTTCCGCGAGAAAAAAATATTATATTTTCAATCACAACAAAAGTCTGCATGAAATAATAAACTCAATGCTTAAGACTAATTTTCGTCTTTGCTTTCCTCATTGTTATTATGCAATAATCTGAATTGTGCTCCCCTTTAAGTCGAAATTTGACGAAAACTAATATTGAATTTATAGCGTTGATTCTGAATATAAAATTCGTTTCTTTCGGAATTGAAGTTTTGATAGTCAAAAACTTAGAATGCAAATCCGTATTTATGTCTTTTTTGGCGATCAATTGATATTTTTTTCTAGCTAAATGAAGAGCGAGATCGAAAGAAATATTTAGATAAATATTTTGAATATATGAAATACATAACTTCATTTATTCATTTAAATTAAATAAGTACAAATCAATAATATCGAAAAACACTATCTTATTGTTATTCAGTTTGCCCTAGTTTTTTTTTAATCCCATGCTTTCAAATTTAATTGCACACATTTTATTTTTCGAACTAAGTTTGAACACGTGCAATAATGAAACTGAATATTCATCGGCGTATACTTGATGACTTTTTCGAATTCTATAACTGTTTTATTATTTTACTCAGTCATCACTATGTCTGTAGAAAAGATAAAATAATTGCGACGGACTAAATTAGCGGTCGAAAAATCGTTATCCAATAGTAGACAACAGGAGAGACAAAAAAAAATAGATCATTTGCACTATAAATACATTGTGTAAACGAAATTTTCTTCTTTAATATTCATTTTTCTTTCGCAAATCAAATCAAGTTGAAACCAGTAAATACAAATTATCTTAAAATTTCGTATATATTCTATCAAATAGGTTGTTATTAAGATGCCACCCAAACAAACATCGTCATCATCAGCTACTGCTGCTGCACAAGCAGCAAAAACTAATCATGCAAATCAATGCAATCCTAATCATCCCGAATTTCAAGGTCATCAACAGGGCTATACCGGTAAAGGTAATAAAGCTGATTTAGATCATCATGCAAAACAATTAAATCCCAACAATGAACTTTTTCGACCTCGTGGACCGAAATAATTCAAAAACATTATATAAATATTTGATTTCTTTCTATGCCATTTATTCACGCATTTGTTTTTCTTTTTGAAAATAAACATTGTTGATAATACACAACAGAAATGAAATTAGATTAATGAAGTTTATGATTGAACAAGGTCAAAAAAAAACTTAATTGAGATTTGCTTGACAATAGTTCAGACAAATAAATTTTAACAGTTTGAATGACATTTTTTGGGTTTTTTCGTGCAACGAAAAACAAATCAGATTCCGCTGAGTAATCTTGAAGAGCTTTTACTTCTTATTTAGTTAAAAACATATTATTACAAATTAATGATTTCATTTCAAAGCTAAAAGCAAAAGAATTTTCTCCATATAATATAAATATTGATTGATCAGAATATATATTTCCTTGAAAAGTGAAGAAAACATTCAAACAAAAAAAAAACTAGCACAATATACAAACTCTATTTTTTACTTGAAGTTTTCCAATTGTCTAGAATTTGTAGTTTCATACGACAGATTTTAGAATTGATGTTTATTGAATATTTGAAAATTTACACTTAAATAAATCAAATTATAACATTATTCTTATCAGCAATGCTAAGTTGTCACTTTCTTATGTGTGTCATTTAGATCGAATATGAAAAACAATAGCAAATTAGACGATGAGAATTTTTTTAAATGGAAGCATTTGGACAGTATATGAAATGAGGAAAATGAAGATGAAGACTTCTAAATATTTTCTCGTTCAAAAGAATTAAAAAACCGAGTAGCTAAAATCGAATCAAATTTTTTATTATTGAATATGAAAGAAAAGCAAAAAGTAATTTGAAATAATTGTTGATCGACTTGGAAGAATCATTTTATTCTATAATACTTTTTTTGCTACAATAAAAGAACAATCTTTGAAGAGATCACATGCTGCCAAGAGATAATTATTCTAGTGAGAGTATACAACGTTTTTATTTCATTTTGTAATGCTGCTGTTCATCTATTTTTTTCTACTTAAATATGAAATAATCTATCTATCAAGTAACATTTGTTTTACCGAGATTAATATTACAGATTTATGAATACAAATAAGAATCAAATAAATTATATGTATTTATTTTGTCAAATTTCTCGTAATATTACTAGGTGTCTATTTTATATGTATTAGTTCGACAAACGAAAATATTATTTTTAACGTGCATAATGTGTATCAATGTCTCTAATAGCTTCGGCATAAGTTTTTGGAAAAATTAATGCAATTCGTTTTTCTCGTTGTTCTTCTTATTCTCTATATAATTCAAGTATTGTTTGAAATTTTTCTTCAGTCATACCAAGTTTTTTTGCTAATGCAGATATTGCATCAATTTCTCGTTGTCTTAAAGTACCATCGGCAGATGCTGCTCGAAATCCATCATAAATAAGTTCAGCTTGCAAATATTCGGCAGTTTTTTTATTTACTATCATTATTAAAAATAGTTGCATAAGTCTTCAGAACCTAATTTATAACCTTTAAGAACATTAAGTTCTTCTTGTTTTACACCTAAATAGAATTTATTCATTTAATTTATTGAAAATAATCATGATATACCCATTGAGTTATTAATTGATAAATTGGTAGCCTAGGCATTTCTAAACGAGTGCAGATAGTTCGATAAGCACGACACAGGCGTAATCAGTTGTGTGATTAATATATACATATAATTGTAATTCGTTTTTTTTTATTAATCATGTGTGACGAAGAAAATAAACGCAAAAAATGCATCTCATGGTACGAAGAAGAAAAGAAAAAAAGTAGTATTGAGCAAATAAGCATGTAAAAAAAATGCTTCGTTTATTAATTTCAGAACGAGACGACAATTAGGTGATGGTAATGTGTATTTAAATAATATCAATAGTCGTTCGAAGGTATTTGTTTGGCATGATAGAATTAAAATTGTTTGTTTGCTAACAGAGTTAAGATGCACGCAAAGCAAAAATGCAGTAAAAAAAATTTTTATTTTTATTTTTATACACCATTCGATAGAGAATATCACGGCGGTCAAGAATATATGTGTCTTGCATTTTTTAAAGCCCTTTTTCTGCTCAAAAAATTGAAAAAACTTTGCAGGTGTCAAAAACAGATAATTTGGTAACTTTTCATAGATTCCTCTTTTTTTAAAATATGTTACGAGATAAAATCTTCTAACTTAGTTTTTCTGATAGATCATGCAAAGCTGAATAAGAAACTGGTCTCAAATCATTTCTGGAGTAAAGCATTGGTTCATAAAATAGTTTCCAAAACTGATACTCAAAAACCGGAACTTAATTTTGCAAGTCTATCAGAGGTTTTTTAGATGACTTAGAGCCAATATTTTTACATGGTTAGATTCGTAGCTTCAAATCTATAAAGAGCTTTTTCAAAAATTCCTTTCCGTTGCTGAGAAAAGTCGATTTTACTGAGGACACCTCAAAATTGGCCAGGTGATTTTTGGTTATTTTTTTCTGTTCTCTCCCAACATAGTCACAACATACTCAAATAGGTTAAAATCGATGCCCAATCGAACAGACATACTCTCGAGATCTTCAGACGATTTCTAGAAGGTTTTCAAAAGGTTTCTGGAAGGTTTTTGAGCCAAGAGCGAGTAGTTTATTGGGCTTCGGATTGCATAGATGCAACTGAAGTGAAAACAAAATATTCTCTGTTCGTTAAAGTATCTACTGGTATATTTATTCCAATATAGTCACAATGAAAATCCCATGAAAACAATAGGAAAAGTCATCATTTTAAAGTCACAAACTAAACACTTAAGTTACTGTTACTAATACGTGTATGACTTTTAACTGTTCCTTCACATTTAGTACTAAAAAACATCTTCATTACTTCCGCATACGACTGACCATCTCTATAAGCCAATTCACTTCAGTTGCATCTATGCAATCCGAAGCCCAAAATACTAATCGCTCTTATCTCAAAAACCTTCGAGAAACCTTTTGAAAGCCTCCAAGAAATCCTCTGAAGATCTCGAGAGTATGTCTGTTGAATTGGACATCAATTTTAACCTATTAGAGTATATTTTGACTATCTTAGGAGAGAACAGGAAAGAGTGACAAAAAATCACCTAGCCGATTTTGAGATGTCCTCAGTAAAATCGACTTTTCTCAGCAACGGAAAGAAATTTTTGAAAAAGCTCTTTATAGATTTGAAGCTACGAATCTAACCATGTAAAAATATTGGCTCTAAGTCATTAGAAAAACCTCTGATAGACTTGCAAAATTAAGTTCCGGTTTTTGAGTATCAGTTTTTGGAAACTATTTTATGAACGAATGCTTTAGTCTAGAACTGGTTTGAGACCAGTTTCTTATTCAGCTTTGCATGATCTATCAGAAAAACTAAGTTAGAAGATTTTATCTCGTAACATATTTTAAAAAAAGAGGAATCTATGAAAAGTTACCAAATTATCTGTTTTTGACACCTGCAAAGTTTTTTCAATTTTTTGAGCAGAAAAAGGGCTTTAAAAAATGCAAGACACATATATTCTTGACCGCCGTGATATTCTCTATCGAATGGTGTATGAAAATAAAAATAAAAAAATTTCACTGCAACTTTGATTTCCGTGCATCTTATATATTTGATGAAATAATCGGAAAAATAGATCAAAAACTAAAAGTGATTTTATTCCATAAAATATATATTTTTAATGATCATGAAAAATTGTGCTATACGAAAAATGATTGCAAATGATATTATGGCTATGAATTCTTTTTTCTACATGAAATTAATTGAAAACAGAAAGCCGCTTCTCGCTTTTTCAGAATTTTTTCTAAGAAGAAGGTAAGTTGTATTTATTTCTACGTTCGTATTTTTTCTTTTTCCCATTATTTTAATTATTTTCTTACCGTTTTGAAATTTTTTTTGTGTTAATATCCATGTAATAACTAAAACAGATTGATAAAGACTTCATTTATTACAAACGCAGCTTTCATAATGTTGATATCCATGTTTCAAAGTTAAACTCCTTGAAATTGATCAGAATCAAATTAAGTATTAGATAGGAATAATATTAGATAAAATCTGAATGGATTGTCGAATGATGAAATCTATTAATGATTCATTTCTAAATTATTTATTTTAATTCGACTAAAAAAGAAATATTTGCTTGTTTGAGAATATAATTTTTTTTTCATATTTAAATAAGTAATCAGCCGTCCATTTGAGAAAAAAATTCAACATTTGACAGTGATTTTGATTGACACTCTTCTTCTACAGTTCCCTAATTATCAGTAGATAAGGATCAGAAAGATTATGGAGAGAAACTGTATATCGAATGCTAAAATGAGATATAAACTAATATGTCTCACTTGAAGGAAACAATAAAGTGACATCAAATAGAACACTAACCGAATCTAGACCAATTTTGTTTCATGAATCACGACTGCCTCTTATTCTTAGACTACTGACAAATATTAGTTTGGGTTGCTACCTTAGCAATAATGTAGTGAAATCAACTTCATCAAAGTCCTATAAAGAGGCTTGGATCAATTCTCTTCTAATATGACGTTCACATAGGGTTTTCAATGATATCAACAAACATTGTTTTTCAAAAATTTAGAACAATGTTTTTATTTCGACTTTTAAAAAGCAGTTTTATTACATTTATCTACGGAAAGTTTATATTAAGTAGTGCTATTTCTTGGTTTCATCTAAAGAGAATACCATAAAGGAAAGAAATAGAATACGAAAAATTAAGAAATAAATACCAATTGATGAGCAATGTCTCGAAAATAATTTCAATAAAGTATACAACAAAATTTCTTTGACATAGAGAAGAATAAGCTGTATGATACATGCAAATTTCTATGATGATCTAGAATCACTACAAGATTTTGAAATGATTACAATGCATAAAAAGAAAGAAGATATAGTGATTTCAATCGTGACTATTTTAAATTTTCTTTTATACATATACTAATTGTCGTTAACGAGTTGATAAAATTGAAATCATGCTCTATGCATTTAAATAATCGGTAACCTATTTAAATAACTGCATCGCTATTTATGATGATATTGTATATCTATTCAAACAATGACATAGCTTTTTAAGGACATAAATTGCTATTTTAAGTTGATTGACTATTTAAAAATATCCAGTGTTACTTAATAAATGTTTAGTAAATAGAAATATAATTTCAATTTCTTAATTAAGCATTACTAATACAAATTTAAGCAAAGGTTAAAAGAATAAATAAATAAGTAAAAGTCTATGTTTATGTTGTGCCTGTTAAATCGAAAAATATATATCGATTTTAATAATAGATCGTTGAATAAGTATAACTAAAGAAAGATCTCGAACAGATTATTGGTAATAGTAACTCAATATTCGTATTCATCTTGTTTTGTTTTGTTTTATTATTTCTTACTAATGTTAGTATATAAATGCATCAATACCTCGATTAGTTTGTATTTATTCGATGCCTGATAGCATGTTATAATATTTATTAGATAGTATGTTCAAGTTCAAAAATAAATACTCATTGCATTTATAGAAAGAATTATGCTTGGTGCACTCTACAAATTACAGTTAGTCAGAAATAAAATTGTAGCTATTTTTTTTGCTAAAATTAATATAGGCAGATTTTTAAAGATTTAAAAGATGCAAGTTTTAATTTTTCGATTGATTGATTCAAATTAAGAAAGAGTAAAAAAAAATTTTTTTTGAAGCTCTTAAACGAAAAATTTAATAATCTGAAAGTTAAAAATTTAAGACAGTGGATTGTTTTCTTTATTATCTTAAAGATTTAAATGGACGAAAAATTGAAATTGAATTTATTAATTTTCAAATTTTAACTTCATGCTCATAAATGAGAGGATATATCAACAAACAGATGCTGTCTGTACTGTAGCACCCATTTTAAACTTTAGTGATGATTTCAACTGGCACTTTGTTCTAGTTTGCCTTCATTTGATCGATAAACTATTACATATAAAAGATAAATGTTTCGTTTTAAAAAAAATGTAGTTCAACAGGAACATGACTTATAATTCCGTTGGTCTTCTATCATTCTGTTATTGTTTTTTGATCCCATTTAGAAAATTTGATCAATATATTTTCTATTGAGGCCAATTCGTGCAAAATTGTATTCACCAAGAATTTGAACAAAGCCAAAGAAAAGTCACTCCTACTAACTAATCGTTATTGGTCGATGAGTCGAAATAAACAAATCGCTAAAATTCTTAGCTTCGTTGACTCACAGCCTACAGAAATCAATGGTGAATATCACTAGCGTTCCAGATTAATATTGATTTGCACTAAAGTCATTGTCCCATCGTAAACATTAGTCTATTCACATACATATTCGACGAAGAAAACATTTTATTTGATTTCAATGAAACCATTCCTATTGCAAGTGTTATTGCAAACAAAAGTAAATTATATTCCGCATTGGCGTATTTCCATGAACGTGTTAAAACTTGGTGATATGAGATTTAACTAGACTCGAATTCTTTTGGATCGCAAAGTCAATTGTCAATGAATTCGGTACTTTAATGAAGCTGAACAATAGTTTCCACTATTGATGTCAACTAGGACTAGACATTAATGAGCAAAAAATATGTCAAGTTCTCATACGTTTTACTTTATCTCTATCAGCATGTTTCTTGTTCCATGATAATCCTTTTTAGTTAGTTCAATGGCTATAACCTGCTATTGGACTGTTGCAATCTAAAGTACACGACTATCCATATACTTTTGAATAACGGACAAGAATCATAGATAGACACATTTTATCAAGTAGAATTTTGTTTTTAGCTCGATTTTATATATAGCCAACTCAAATATTATAATCATGGAGTTGAATCGCTCGAATGATGTTCTTGTTCACACTAGCAATTCGCCATTCATTTTCAAGGCTCCATGCCGAATGCAAATGGATTATTTTATTGCTATCTCGATGAAGTTTATTATATGCATGATGAACAATATCAACAAACACTCGAATATTTTTAAGATTTAACAAGTTTTTTATGATGCGTACTCGTCTGATGACTATTGTGAACTGACATAACGCGATTAGTGACTTGTCACGATATATATAAAACCAGATATCTAAGTGTTATTAGATGATTATGCTCTCAGTGTGAATAACTTTTTGCTCTAATCAAAATTGCCTTTATCGACGAACACAATGTTGAAAATAGTCTAGCATATTTGGTAACGAGCACTTTCTTTAAACAAAAAATAAATGAAACTTCCAGTAAGAAACAAATTGTAAAAAATGAACTCTGTTTGAGATGTATAACTAAGTCGTTTACTCTTCCTGTGTCAATAACTTTGGAACTTCTAACTGTTTTTCTTTATCAATAGACTTTTACGTGATGCAGACGAGCGGATGGATGAACTGAACATATACGTATACTTCTTGGAAACAAGTCAAGATTTTGCATGCATCTGTCGCCTCGAAATAGTGATTACTAAAATTCAATTAATCGACTTATTCATCAAAATTGGACAGCAAAACAAGATATTGAATAAATTTAATTAGAAATATCTCCCAATTTGAAAGCATAACTTATCAATTGTATTTCTAATTGATGAACATAATAATTTGGTTTCTTTTTCTGCTAATACTCAAAGCAAACTTTAATTCTCTTACATAATTTTTCTTCATTTTTAATTAAAGAAAAACAACAAATAATGCGATTCTAATAGTCTTGATCTCGAGAACGAAATGTTACAACAGAAAGAAATTCATTATTATTAATAAAGAAGAAAACGTACTATAACGTAAAATGCTATTTGGAAAAGAAGATATAACTAAACTCGAGTTCTTCGCTGTTCATTTAACAAGACTGATATATTGTAGATAATTTCATCTTCTTGATAATGTTCTCCATCTTATTTTCTTCTTCATTTTCATTGAAGCCTGTCAAAGTAATTCTCTACATTGAGTAAACTTAAGTTATTGCAATAGAAGGAGTCGACACATTGACTAGAGGAATACGTTAATATGTTATATCAGATACGACGAAAAGAAACGACTGAAAAAAACCACGTATTGAAGAAGATGAATCAAGCAGGATTTTTACAACTAAAGTTAGTCGACGTCAATGGAGGGTGACGATGAAATAAGTTTTGACATCTATAGTAGGCAATCGAATGATAAAAAAATTAAGAAATAACAAGAAAGTTATACAGGATGATTCGCCTATACAAATTTTTCTTTTTTTCTTCCTCTCTTCTACAGAATCGTACACATAACAAGCACAACACCTACCCTATATGCGTCGTTTTCTTTTTTTTCCTTCTTTCTACTCTTTTTTATGATATTGTTCAGATATTTTTTCTTTTTCGTTCATGTTTCTATTCCATCACATTCGGTTTGTCCATAACTTGTTCACTATATATATTGATTTTTTGAAAACTAATAAACGAGAAGTTTGTGTTTGACGAGTTAAATCAATTCACTTGTTTACAAGCTAATACGTACACTTGCTGTTTATTGCCAAAAACTAGCATGTGTGGGCTCATGAAAAATACGTCACTACATGACAGTATGAAAAACAAAAAAATACATATAATATAATAAGACGAAAAAAAAATCAGAATATACAGGAGTAGGGCGATGAAAATTAACTGATAATAATCGCTGATTTTATTGCGTTCTAAAAATATATTGCATTCCTGTATCTTTGTTTGATGTGAAAATTATTGTGTTCGTCCTAATTCAAATCAATACATGATGACGTTCGTATATTGCGAAAAAAAGTCGGGCAGTAATACAGAAACACATTATTTACCTTAGATGTTTTTCTTCGTTATCAACTCTGTTCCTACGTCATAATTGGTGACGAATGTTGTTTAAAGCGTTGGCAACGATATTTTTTTACGTAGTAAGAGCGAGCTAATGCGAAAATTTTCTTCTATAAAAAGATAGCTTATTATATCTGTGATAAATATTTATCTATTGAATTTTATTAAGTGTGATGGAACAATCACGCACCTTGAATGAAGCATTGAAACTCTTGACTGGATTAGATAATGATTCAACAAAACGTGCCAACATTGTTGAATATGTGAAAGAAAATGGAAGAATTGCCGTGTTCGCTTATGGATCTTTGATTTGGAATCCTTGTGAACATGTAGAACAGATTATTCCTGACTGTCTATTGAATGGTTACATTAAAGGATTCATTTGCCAAGACTTTATCTATCGAGGAACAAAAGATTTTACGGGTCTAACAATGGGTTTAAAACCATGTGAAGATTGTTTCGTTAAAGGTTATATGTTGATGGCTGGTGCCAATAAATTGATTTCATTCATTGAAGCTTTTATCAAGCGTGAAACTCCGATCAGTGTCGATGGTACCAAGATGGATATTTATACATATGACTTTCTTCCTGTGATAATGTCGGATGGAAAAACGATCGAATGGGCATTGACTTGTGTTGTTAATAGTAACAGTCAATTCTATCTACCGATGACTCTTTCCATCAAACAACAAGCTGAGATTATTAGTCAAGCTTATGGAATTAATGGAACCAATTTTCAGTATTTGCATAACACTCTGCACACTTATCGGCGATTGTCTTTAATCGATACATTTACTGGAGAAATAGAAGAACTTTATGCTGCCGTTCTTATTTACCGTAAATATTTAAACAAACATGAACGACAATGGCTTGAAAGTTTTGAAAAATTGACGACGAAAGATGAACGAGAACTAGCGATTAAATTACGAAAGACAAACAATATTCGCATGAGACAGCAAAAGTTATTCGCTCGCGCGTATTCAATAGAACCCACAGTCTCTGCGAAATATAATCGAATGGTATCCGTTTAATCACAACAGAAGTATCTTATCTTCACCATCATGTTGCTACTTGAGTCGGTTCTATCAGAGCTGAGCCATCAAAAACTACAATATTTTCTATTACTTATTGTTGTGTTATTTCTAGAATAGCCCTTCTTGTTTTCGTATATTACTATCTCTGTTCTCCTCTAAAGTATTGTACATTTATTTTGTGTTGAAGAATAGAATGACACGACCGTTTTGATCGCATTACGTTTCAAACATCTCGACTATCCCTTCTGTTTTGAAAGCAAAGCTCTCGATAGTTTTCGAAGAGTAAGGAGTGACATTTTTGGCTGACAATTGGAGGAAGTTTGATCGGTAGAAAGTGAATAAGAAAAGTTACCTTCTAACACTTGGTTGTCAGTGCTCCGACAATAGCTCAGAATTTTTGCAGACACCATGTAAAAGTGGGAGAGGGGCTAGCTAAAGAGAAGATGACGTTCTCTCATGCTTTATGAAGCGGAAAAAGTACAAGAGTAACGTGGGAGTACACTGAATATCAGAGTACAGTCTTATAACTAGGAAAAATCTAGACCTAAATCCAACAATATCGCGACGTTTTCTTATACTTCACGTACTCTAATGATACTTTCCTGTTCGCACAGTTCTCTTACTATAACTCACGTGCTTTCACTCTATTCTTAGCATAATTTCGTACTCCGACTGTAGTCTTGTGCTTCAGAATGTACGGGAGTCCGCCGTTTTCTCCCTTCACTAAAAAACTAATAAGTTTTTTCAAAAATTGAATTTAACTGTTAGGTTTGAGATATGTGAGTGATAGTAAGCAGATAAAGGCATAATGGTTTTGAGTCGGACGCTCAAAACGATTTCCTATGAATTGTCTATACTTGATCAAATGAGTCACTGTCAATAAATTGCTCTTAACGTTAACCTAATAACTATCTATAGTGCAAAAGGCAAAGACAATAGTTTCGTTATTTTGTTTTGCGTCCTTAATGTTAACAAAATTGATTTTTCGAATAGTAGACAATGACCGGATGTTGTACTGGCTTGCAAAGAGCAAGCTTTTTATACTATTGGCAACCTTATAGAAATTACAATGAATGCTCCTTTTTAAAATAAATTTTTTATCAATATTGACAGAGGTATGTTCAGATTTCCAAAAAAGGAAATTACCCAAATTTCTGAAATTTCCATCAGCTCGATAATTATATAACAGTGCAAATCAAAAGTTTTTAGACATATTGGAAATTTCGGAAATTACATCCTTTTGGGAAGTAACGTACAATTCAGAATAGGAATGCTTGAAATCTCCGAAACTTCCGAAATTTCCTTTTTCGAAAGTCTGAACACTGCTGACTGTATGAGAAAGCATAGAGTTGGTTTATTTCAAAAGAAAAACACAATGTCGATTATGATTCAATAAAGAATATTTTGACAAAAAATAGTTTTAAATTATTCATACTGTTCATTAAAAGCTGTCTTTTATCAAACAGTTAATGTATTTATTGATTGACATACATATTAATTTATAAAATTATTTTTCATATATTTGATTATTTCTCATTGAACGATATTATCTACATATGGTTATATATAAATCAACGATTACATTTCGATTTTATTGAAAAATTAATTTTACTTGATTAGATAATATCAAATTATAATTATTGAACTTAAATTTTCAGAAAAGTATTTTCTTAATAATTTCAATCGAATAATCAATTCTATACTATCATGAAATGATTGTTCAATTAACGAATGAGAATTATTTAATAATAAAAACTTATTGCAAGTATTTGAATATTTATTTGAATATCTCTTGATTTTCTCTGAAGTCTTAACCTGTTTAAGTGGAATTCTAATCCAAAGTCACTAATGTTTAATTTAAGTGAATGAAAAATATACTTGCAATTATTAAATATTTACATCAAATTTAACTTATTTTAATATTGAATTAGATATATTTGGTTATAGCTTAATAAAATACTCTAGGATTAAGAATCTTCAAGAAATAAAATATTTTAATATAAGAAGAAATCATTTCCAGTAAATGAATGCTTTGAGATGATTTTCATTGTTATTAAATTATTTATTCATAAATTTTCTTGATATTTGTATTAATTCTACAACAGAAATTCCCATTTATTGGCATTAATGATCAAGATATTTTTATCAAAGTTTGAAAATCAATTTCTGTTTGATCATAACAGGTAAATCGACATACATAAAAGTTATCTGTACACATAACTTTTTTATTTTATGAACTCAATGTCTTTATAGGTTTAAATCATATGAAATCAACAAACTATAAAGATAATTCTTAAAAATATCATGCAATATTACATCGATTGAACTGATCAAAACTATAATATTTCGATCTGAATTTAATAAAATATCTTAAAATATAAATTCTAAAATAAATGCTAATGAAGCTCAATTGAAATTCTTTTTCAACTCGAATATTCATATGCAATCAATGTAACATTAAATTTTATAGCAATTATTATTGTTGCTGATTAATTTATTGAAGATATTAAACAATATCTAATATTTACATTACTAAATCGAAACTCTATTGTTTCTAGTACCTCATAGATGGTTTTTAGTAGGTCGATAGTTGAGTATTTTAGAAAACGAGATGTTTTTGACTGTTCAATTAGTTAATCATTGATAAGATTTTCAATGCAAGGCATCGAGCACTTATTTTATAGCTATTTTTAAGCCTTGACGTATTGAGATAGTTATCAGAAGAGTACTGGATTAATTGTCAGTAATATATTAGTAATAGAATCTTTTCTTTCGGATATCATGATAGAACTATTTCAGTAAACAAGTATTCTGAACTCATAGGCTTTACCAGCGATTAACACTACATTACATATTTGCTACAAATTCAAACTCCTTAACATCAAATTTAATTAAACTTATGGATGCATTTTCTTGTATTAAATATATAATTAACTTGAACATTTACATTTTATGTATAATTTTCAATTCTGACAGTTTAGAATTGAAATTTAACAGAACGCTGAATTATGAAGTTCATGAGCCATATGATAGTAATTATTAGTGTGAAATTACTGAAAAACTTTAAAAGGTTATGAAATTTTATTTCTCATTACATGGAAGAGAGCTGGAAGTATTTTAAATCGTCTTTTTTAATTTTTGCTTTTAAAAGAACGAAAATATTTATGCAAAATATTCGTTTCTTTGTTTTTATTTTTAAGTACAATTACAATTTGATGTGTCTCCCCTTTATATAACATGAACTATTAGATTGGAACAAGATATTTTTAATTTAATCGTTTGGGAGAATTTCAATAGATACGTTTTTTTAAATATATCCGGTCTCATCGAATGGTGCAAACCCTATTTATTATTTTCACATTACAAAGAAAACTTTATGCATGTAAAAAGAAATTATATTTCATAATAAATGCTGATGCAATAATCATTTTGGGTGTTTTTTTTAATGATACATCCAAGTTGGAAGGTTTTAATCAGTATATTGATTTTATACTTTCCGGAAACCATTTGATACGAAATGTTTTGCAGAAATTGAAATTGAATAAGGGTACTGCAGTTTAACAGACGTCTATAGATTATGATGTGGTACACATGTACACAGAACTGAAATTCTGAGAAATTTATTCTTTTTTCAATTACTTTTGTTTGCCTCATTTTCTTTTTGAAGATAACCTATATAAATCAGTGTCTCAGTAGAGTAATGGAATTCTATACCTGTATGCTTACCTTGACGGCTCAGTCCACATATTATTCAATTCTATTTTTGGATTCTGATGAAAATCACAAATTGTCAGATGATATTAATGGTCTAGGATTTTTTAAATCGATCAACGATTTATTAAATTCATTACAGAAATCAAAAGAAGTAAAATCTCCTGTTTGTATATGTTCTTCAAATAACTCTAACATTTTGGACAAACTTAAAAACTA
The DNA here is from genome assembly GCA_905329745.1 of Rotaria sp. Silwood2. Classification (NCBI taxonomy): domain Eukaryota; kingdom Metazoa; phylum Rotifera; class Eurotatoria; order Philodinida; family Philodinidae; genus Rotaria; species Rotaria sp. Silwood2. The sequence continues at coordinate 184,273 of CAJNSZ010000082.1, read as the reverse complement.
TTCTAATGTAGCATGTGTCTTCATATGTGCAGAACACCATGAAAAACTCAATGAACAAAATCAGGTAAGAAATAATATCAAAGTGAAAGAAGAAAACTTTTCCGATGAATCTGATTTATGGCAAAGGCATGTTCATATTGAAGCCTTTCATGCTAATGCTAACGATGAGCAACGAAATGTCGCCGGTTATACGACAAGTATCACGCAAAATCTCATACGGAAATCTAATAATATATCTCATATTTCAAAGGAAGCAATTTGATGTTAATTTCGACTGAAGATGAAGATGAAATTCAATTCAATGTCGATGTCAATGTGGAATAACTAAAAACATCTATTATTTTCTTCTAATCCAGAAATATCTATATCTTTTATATAACTTTTTTTAAAGATCATTAATACATCTGTCAATGAACATATTTCTATTGTTACTTTTCTTTTTGAAAATGAAAAATTTTATTTTATGTCAACAGACAAACTGTTCAAGAAATTCAACGAAAATATTAATTATGTCTTGTTGCATTGTGACATGAGTTAAATAATTGAAAAGAATATACATGACAAGTACCTGGTTTTTAATGTTGATCGAAACAGCAGTAGCTTTTCTGAAAAACTATAGTGAAGATTTTTGACATCATTTTGTAATTTGGTCAGTTTTGAATATGATCTGTTTTCATTTCTATAAACATCTAAATTCTATGACATGAAAGAAGATAAGCAAAACATTAATTTTCATTTGGTACAGCAGATTACTTGATAAAAATGATTGAAAAACAAAACAAGATAGAGAGAGGAAATGGGAGATATAGAATGTAAGGATACTATTGGTACTGAGTTTTTTCATCAACCGAAACTTTTGATATCACTGTTTCTACACTAATTCTTCGCGCAAGTTGTGACATATCCCGTGATATGCTGAGATTTCAATAGTTTTGCCGCACTTTGGTCATACTTATATTCCACTGAAATTTTATTCGTAAACTTGATTACTTTCTTTTGCGGTGCCGCTGGTACAGATGTTACTTTCGTCGTGGTTGAAACGATTGCTTGTGGTTTTTTGTCACATGTTCCTCTATGCAGTCTTAGTCCCCTTTTGCTCTCATAACTTTTACTATAATTATGGCAGATGTCATGTGTTAATGATGTTGGCGTTCTATTGATTTGACTAGAGATTCTTTTAGAATTAATAATGTGATTCCGTTCTTTCTCCAGTAGTTTTTCTGTTTGCTTTTTGTAGTGCTGTACTATATGTTTTAGTAGGTTGTTCATAGGTTTTCGTCGTATATATTTATTGATGGTGATCCTCTAGTGATCTTTATTCAATGTGTTCTTGCACCAGCACTTGATTCCCAATGTCGTAAAATCATTCGTGATTTTGTCCCACCAACGTTGTTTAACACCGAATGAAAGTTATCGGCTGTTTTCAAAATCCGAAAACATAATCTTCTTTGTAACTCTTTCGTCATCCATTCTGCTAACATGTTCTAGCTATTGCAGCCGTTTTTTTTCTCATGATGTGGTCTAACGAGGATTGGACAGTGTGATCAAGGATCATTTTGTGCAACATTCTATCTTCTAGAGTGATTCCTATTGGTGTTCTCAGGCAACGCATGTAAAGTGTATGGAGCCTTCGCTCTTATGTTCTTGTGAGAGTCTACGTCTCACATCTATACAGAAGCATCAACAGAACACAGGATCGGAAGATCCTTGGCTTAGCTTCGATGGAGACGGTTTTTCTATAATATTCTAATTTTCGTAGCAGGTTGAATACAATTGACGCTTTTGCAATTCCTGTTTCTAATTCTTCTTTTAGTGAACAGTCTTTTGTCAATGAGCATCCAAAATTCGTGAATTTGTCGACTTTTTCCTTTGTTTTCACTCGTGTATTGGGTATTTCTTTGAGTTGATATAGAATCGATAATGGCAAACGTATTTGGTTTTCGCACAAAATGTGCTGATGGACATGCGGAGATAATCTTATCTCGCTTGAGACTTCGTTGAATAGTTGTCTCATTTCCGTCGATTGAGTTTGATGTCTTTCCAGATCAGGTATGTTGCTCATTGCCAAACTAGTGTAGATGACAGTATTTTTCAGCAACAACTTTTTCAGCATTTATTTTGCATTATTATTGGTCAATAAAGTGTAGGTGCTGCTCTAGACCCATGACAACCTCACCCTGACACTTTTTAATGCCCTCACTCTTGCTATGTGGTGTTTCTCACTGTCAATCTGACCCAATTAGTTAAAGGTATTGTTAGTCTGGACAAGAAACAATGTGTTGTGTACGAAACAAACAATATATCTATTACAATATAAAACTAGGGAACAATATTTTTGGTACATCTGTAGATCAGCAACATCCGACACCTGTACTCTTTGACGCGCTCCGTCAGTTAGACCAAACAATCAATAGGATATCACTAATCGAAAGAAGAACTATATTTTTTAAGTGGATATGGAATTTTTCTGCAATTAGACGTATTCAATACACTAACTGTTTTGATTATACATTAATCTGTTTGATTCATGAAAGCAAAGTGATGAATGTGGATAAGGAATTGTGCAGATTGCGTAGAAGCACTCAACAAGAGCTGATGAATAATCATTACTTCAAAAAACAAAATGGTGATCGAAAAGTTTTTTTTTCTGTGTGAATTTATTGGAAAAGAAGACGCATGGTTTTTTCCTTTTACTATACAGAAGAAATTCCATCGAATAAATTATATAGCTTAATTATGGATTAGAAAATACAATGGTTCTCATATTCAATCTTGGTGCAACTCGAAAATAGTTATATTACAGTGGATTGATGATTATCTCAATTGTTTATTTATTATTAAATCATACGAAATCTATTTTCAATACGGCTTCAACAATATCAATTATCTTCTTATTGATTGAAAACAAAAGTAGTGTCAAATGAATAGTAAATAAATGAAGTCTATTCGAAATATACGAGAAGAATAATATATAAACCCTAAAAATCTGTCATTGATTCACTCTAGTATCCCAGTTACACTTTCCTTCTTCTTTTTATGGTTATGCGGAAATTGAAATTTATAATAGCATGAATTTTTGACGATGAAAATTTCATTTTTTTTCTAAGAAAAACTAAACATAAGTCAAGAAAAATCGATATTAATAAATTTTTCTTGTCTGTCAATGTAATAATAAATTAAGCATTTTAATGTATTTAAACACAATAGCATTTTGTTGAGTCGATTTCAGTGTCAAGGCCATATCGTTCAACTTTTGGATCTTTTTCTTTATCAACTACCACCACCCATTTGATAATTTGTTTCTTTGGATCTTTAATACAAAACTCGTCTTTATTTTCATTTTCGTGATTCATATAACATTTATCATAATCTTTATGTCATTCAGAGAATTTTACAAAACTAAACAATTGTTGATCACGTTGTGTACTTTTTCTAGTTGGATAGATCGAGCAAAATATACACCTTTGCCGAGCATTCCTTCTTTACTTGGTCTAAATTCGCTGTGGACAATAGAGACTGCAGCATCCACTGTGGTAGTATGAAAACCAATGTATGTTACTTCAGGATCATTGGTCTTTAGTGCAGACCAACGAGCCTGTGGCTTATCATTTTTACCATGAAAAACAACAACGTGGCTTAAATGTCGATTACGACAAGGATCAGTCGTACACGGACGATCATCTAACATATCTTTTCGTTGAGTATCTCCCACTATATGATAAGGTAAATAACGCTTATGCTTTTGTGATCGACAATGACATCTAGTATCACTTTGAGGAGTATAATGCCACCATACGACATAATGATATAGATCAATAAGAAATGTACCAATTAAAAAAACTAATGAAACTAGACAATAATAAAAATTGGAGAGACCCCGTGAATCCGTTTCTAGAAAACAAAAAAAGAGAAGTAAGACAAAAAATTAACTTTCAAATCTTATGTTAATGAAATTGATATTCTTGGTTTTTATTGATAGTTTAGATATCTTATCGTGCTCTATCAATGTTGCATTTACAGAGAAAAAAATCACGTATTTAGTAAAATACTTCATGAATTAATTATTTTACAATATTACGTAGAAGTAAGATAATAAACTGTCGTATTTCCACTAAGACAAAAAAAAATTTCTTAAAAGACAAAATGACGATTATTTAGCATTTCTTTTTAAAACTACATAAAGAGTCGATGGCATATATTTTCAGATTGAGTGAATTGGGGTTATTAATGCTTATTCTTGCAGTCCAAGACGGTTAGATCCTAATATCTAGCCCACTCAAGTTGATTCGATCTCAAATAGACCAGTTCGAAGCAGTCCATTTTTCAATATCGATCGGTTTCTCAACGTGTTTCTCTCGAGCAATGACCAATCAAGAAATAATCAAGAATAAATAATGTTCGAACATGCATAAGTTCAACATGTTCAACTGAATCAGTTATAAGTAGCTGCACGAGCTAAACAAAACGATAAATGTGAATGGCTAGCCAATAGACTACGACATTTTTCATTTTAGTATGTATTTTTGTTCTTCAAGCATTCATGTTCATGTCTTACTGAAACTATATCTATTTATTGCGCAAGGTATTTAGGACGAAGAGACTTATCAAATTTAAATTTATACAAAATATCTCTTCAAAAAGAAATATTCTGAGCAATAACTAAACAGTGAATGCAAAGATGACAGATTTTTAAAATGTTAGAAGGTCATTAATTTTCATCTGATACTGATTTATACAAATAAATGGCAACACCACGTAATATCAAACATATAAAAAGAAAAACAAATCGTAGGCGAAATCGTAGTTTAGGTCGTGCTCTATAGCATGGGCAATTACAATCAAGTGCAATAAATCGATGAAGTACTTTGAAAGTACAAAAAGTTTTACAACAACCCCTTCCATTGCTTCGTGAACCCGTACGACCAATTGCATAAATACAGATCAAACAGCAAAAACATTGCATTAATGTCAGAAAAAGCAATACAAAAATACACATGAGAGTAGCCGGCACTGAACTAGTCCAATCCAGAATAAATGCAATAGTCATGGGATCAGTCATATCTACTATCTTGGTAGAATTTGATGATCCATCTTTTGTAAGAATAGGAGAGATAAAAATGAAAACTCGAACTACTCCACATATTGCTTCGGAAAGAGATAATAATGCTAAGAGTATGATTCGAGCTTTGTAAAAACACGGACAATTGCAGCAGCACATTTTTTTTTCTATCTAATTTCTATTACAATTTGCGTAAGTACTGAAAAAAAGAATATAAAAATCTTCTTATCTCGAATCTATTGTTGTTGCAGTAAAACAAACGATAACCATTACCTACTAGAAAAAAAATAACTATAATAATCATAAAATACACTAAAAAATTCTTATGATACATTTTAGTAAGTGATGCGATGGAATGAAAACTATTTTTCATATATATCCAATTGCTGGAACAATTAATTTTAACACAATAATCAGATTTTTGATGTCGAACAAAATTGTTTTACTATCTTAACTTGCGACTTGACGAATATGTTTTTATAACCTAGCATCTATAACTTGATGATTATTATTGTCATCGATACAGCATGTCTCATTAAAACTCTTTTCACAGTTCATTCAATGGTTCTAGGAAATCAATTGTTTTCCAGATGGAAGTTTCAAATTGTAATATACTGAGAGATTTCTTTCTTTTATTTTGACAGGATTTATCATATTTCTGTCTTAATAAGATACTTTGAAATTAAGTTGTCCATTTTTCCACCCATTATTCTTAATATATAATGTACTTTTATCTTATCTGCTTGAAGCGTCTCAGTTTTGCGAAGCATGTTGCAAAACTAAATGTCTTTCGATGAAAAAGACTCGAAGAGGTGCGCTCTTTACATTTTAGTTAGTTTTTTTTGGATGATGTTTGCATTTTTGATAATCAATAACTTTTTATTGGTACAAGACATTGTACTTTTTGTAAGTTGAGCAGATATGTATTAAATTGAAAAAAAAGGAAAAATGCATAATTTAACATATTTTCTTCATTAGAATCATAAAGATTAATCGTAGATAATTGTTTGAAAAAGAACGTAACAAATTATTTGATCGAAAAAAGTTTGACGAACTTCAGGTCGCTGTTCCTATTAGATGGTTATTTCATTAATGATGCATTTAAAAATAATAACAACATAACTTCAAATCAATCGATCGGTCCCGGTAATGCATAAAAACTTATTCTAGATTAAAGATACTCGAGAAATTTTGTAAATTTAATAATGAAGAAATTATTATTTATCAAAGACATGTTATAATTTACGCATCAAGTCAATCGTTGTCGTTGGTACTACGATCTTTCTTAATTTCGTTCGAGAGCAATAAACTTTTCTAAACACTAATAAGTACGAACAGTTGAACTTTATGTAGTTTCGGTAGAATATATATCAAATCTATGAGAATTAATAAGAGACAAAGCAATTAGATTGCTCATTTAATATTAAGTAGATTCCACATCTAGAGATTTAAGATAGATACTAAATTTTTGAAAAATTTCGATATCCATGATCAGTTTTTATGACCGTTTTTATTTAGCTTCTTATCATTATGTTCTCTACAATCCCAATAATTGATGCATCAACTTTCACCTCTTTCCAAATCACCCAAATTACGTTTTGCCGATTCAGAGAAACATCTATAATTATTGTCAATCTGAATAAAATATCAAAAACAATAGTATTCTTTTTTTTACATCGATAAGATGAACATTTTGAATAACTACAGCTTCTACATTGAAATTCGAGTACTGTATAATAAAGTATGAGACATATAGTATTTGTACTATGCATGACAAAAATAAGCAAAATAAAATGGCCGCTGAATCGTTCAATGTAAACACTACTGAAAGTTTTTAGTTTATCCGCAAAGAGTATTGGTAAAGTGCGCTTCGACCCATTTTGAGCGACGTTTTACTTGACACATACACCAGTGATTAGGGCTTGAGATTCTGAGTCTATGAGACCCTACTCTGAGATAAAATCTGAACAAATGTTTAGAAAATGAAATTAAATGTAGTTTTGCTACATATTCGGAACTGACTAGAGCCATCAGGTATTTATCACAACTTCATCTAACGTTAGCTTTTCAAAAATTTATTTGTTTGAACTTCTAGTTCAGAGTAGTTCAAAGTAGAGTCCAATAGACTCACACTCTCAAATTGTATCAATTGGTCTAAGTGCTAAGTAAAACGGCGCTTCGAGCCGATGACAGTGTATTTTACTAGTACCCATACGTAAAAGAACTTTTCATTTCTTTAGATTGTTCTCAATGTTTTAGTTTAATGAGAACTACATATTATTGACATTACTTGATTCTTTTTTATAACATTTCCATAGCGATATAAACAAAATAAAACGTTACTTTATTTCAACGAATCATAAATAAGATAAAAAGAAATTTCAAGAAGAATACTTCATAACAAAGTCATATTTCTGATTATAAAATGATAAGAGTTCGAAAGCTAAAAACCAAAATGCTATACAACATAAAATAAAAAAAGATATATAACACTATTCTTATCAATAGATGTTTGACATTGAATAATATAGAAATTAAAAAAGAAAAAGAATAAGACTTGCATAATATTTCTTGTATTTGACAATGATGATTTTACAAACAGAGAAAAATAAAGAATTTAATACATGAATAAAACATTGTACGATGAACTAATGTAATACATTTCGGTACAGATGAAATATTAAATTATGTTTCATGAAAGAATCAATTATGACGAGATTTTTAGTAGAAAAACAATCTTATTAAACACCGCCCTCTTTTATCTATATTGCCTAAATGGTAAACTGTATTAACCATTCATATTCTATTGATTTAACAAATTCAGATCAGATATCCTTTACTCATTGAAAAAAAAATGATAATCTCTGCAAACAATCGCTCTATCAGTCGACGTATCATTGCCCTTTGTTCGTCTATACTTAACTATTCTACTAAAACGAATGATAAATCCAAACTACCATCGTATACTTCAGAACCAACTAGTCATCTAATAAAAAAATTTAATAATCGTGGTGAATATGAACGTGCATTTGAATTATTTGATATGCTTATTAAACAAAACAATGTTAGTGTGATATCATTATTAACTATTCTTGATACATGTGTTCGATCAAATCATATTGAACGTGGTCGTCAAATTGAAACATTAATTAATCAATCAATTAAATGGAAAGATGATATACGTCTTCAAACATCATTAATTAAAATGTATATGAAATATCAAATGATTGATCAAGGTAAAATATCCAAATTATTCATTAGAAAAAACAAGTCGATTTATTCTAGCTGAACGAATTTTTGAAAGAATTCGTCAATTACCTGAATGTGATGTCGTTGTTTATAATGCTATGCTTGTAAATATGTTTCAAATATTCTTGATAAATTAATCAAACAAAGATTCTTTTAGAAAGGTTATCTTCAAAATCATATAGCTGAACGTTGTTTTCAATGTGTTGATAAAATGCGTCCAAAAATTTTACCTGATAATGTTACTTACATTTTGTTACTTAATGGTAAAAATTTTTAATTTATTTACTAAAATTATTTTTACTAACCTTGTTCTTATTTATAGCTTGTACAATTTTACGTGATGAAAAACATGGTAAAGCTATACATGATGAATTATCATCATCATTGAATATTCAACATGTTCATTTAGAAAATGCATTAATTGATTTTTATGGTAAAATAAATCAAATAAATATTGCTGAAAAAATGTTTAATGAAATGAATTTACGTGAAACAAGTACATATAATACATTAATGAAAGCATATCTTGTTAATAATATGCCATTAAAAGTATTAGAATTATTTGAACAAATGAAACAATCAGATTTAAATACTATTGGACCATTAAGTTTTAAACCTGATTTAATTACATTTATGGCTATTTGTGATGCATGTGAAAAACTTGGAATATTAAATAGTCCAGATAGTTCATATGAACAATATAGTTGGAAAAGAATTTTTTCAAGGATTTCAACAACAGTAAAATAAAACGCATTAGATGCTTTTGTATTGTGATCTTATTTCAGAAAATCTTACTGCAGTTTATCCAGAAAATCGAGAATGCATTAGGAGGTGAAATCATCTCTTGATGCAGATTCAAGTTAACTGACGTGACAATTTCCACAAGTGATAAGTTTTACCACATTAAATAGAACTAATTAAGATTAGATAAAGTAGAAAAGAATTTGTGTCCGTGAGTCTTTCTTCTTAATTGATGATTAGTTTAATGAGTTTTTAACAAAATATCATACTCTCTCTCTCAGATTATCTTCAAAGGTGGGTTTCGAGTCGTGAAAGCGACAAACGGTCGCATGTTTGGAAGAATAATAGTTCCTAATTTACTTTTCACAAACTTCAATTTTCAAGCATGTGACTCAATAAGACATAACATCAAGTGATAATGAGAGTAGCATATGAAAAATGAAGATTTACCTCTTGAAATGTATCCCTATATGATTTCGCTGGTAAATAGTAACTGAAGGTTGACATTCAAATTTTGAATTTATCGAAATGTTACGAAAAGATAAATAGTACATTTATTGTCGAATATCGAAAACTACAGTAGATATAGGCTTGAGAAGGAAAACTTGTGGATTATGGGAAATTTTTAAAGAAATGATGAATTCTTGTGTAAGACTTTACGCTAAATAGGAAGAGTTTCCTAAACATTCGTATTTATACTCATACCTAATGTTCCTCATTCTTGAATAGATTGCTAGTTATATTCTGAACCTCTATGAGTTATTTCTCTATATTGCTAAAGAAGGCTTTTTTGCCGATTTTATTTTTCAGTATTGAGACCAATTGACTTAAGCCCTTTCGAGTTCCAACTTTGCCCCAAATAAAGTTCAAAATGTGACTTGTTCATTGTGAAAGTGCCTCATTTTCTATCATATCCTATCATAAGGTACAAATATAAGAACTACCTTTACTGTTTTTTTTTGCAGATCGGAATTGTACATATTGGTATCCGAGAATAGGAGATAATAGAAAATTTCACACTGTCACGATGTACTAATCACATTCAGAATTTTATTTATGCAAAGAGACTATCCATATAGGCTGTACAGAAAAAAGACGGGATCAGCAAAAATCGGGCATTTCTAGGCATGAGGAGTCTCACACATCCAAATACTTCTTACGATTTTTGTGTCGGTTTTTAAGCATTTTAAATCAAATTTTCATGTTAAATTGGTTTTGATCAGCATTTTCAAAAGAATAACTCCTTTAAACTTTGTGACGAATTATCTACAGATAAATCACGTATATCAGTCTTTTTAATAAAAGAAAAAAAGAACCGTATATTTTAACAGATAGAATCTTTCTTAAAAAATTTTGGAATGCTGGACCACCAAAACGACGGGAAGTCAATCAAAGCTGAGTGGAGGTGAAGAGTCGAAATATTCGATTTTTACCTTGATCTCTTTTTCGATGATTTCAAAGTTGAGTGTGGGTAAAGAGTAAACCCACACCTGATAAACGTTTTGATAATGTCAAAGCATTTGTCAAGTAAGAAAAAAGTTGCGTTCTTTTTAATCGAATAAGATATTTTCTTTCAATTTGTCGGTATTTATATATATTCGCACAAAGGAAATAGTGATATTACAGTTAGAAATTCTTTATATTTTAATACGTTATTTCTTTTTACTTTACTTCGAATATAATAGAAAATGTTAGAAGTTTTGTTGTTAGCAATAGATACTTAGATTGACTTGAGTTTGTGTTTTTATTCTTAAAGAATAACAATAAACCTTCGAGAGAACAATAAATGAAATGGAAAGTCGGTTTAAAAATGTAATACATTATTATAAAGTTTCATTTTTTTAAATTAAATCATCTTTATCTTTTAATTAAATATTGAATTCTTTTGATCTAAACATGAATTCAAACAATTTAAATATTTTTCAGATGACGACTAATAAATCATCGAATGATCAATTAAAAAATCAGGTACAGGACACCATCGAATGAGATCGTAAATATGTCAAACCCTAGATTTCATTTTCAATAGGATAGAAGAACAAACCATAAAATGTTGCATATTTCGATCTACTTATTTTGTTGTTCTTTCAATGCAACAAAAAATTTTTTCTAGGACTACGTAGTTTTGAGGATTTATCCGTTTTGAATGTTTCAGTTAATAATAACTATCGTTTCTATAGTTGTTTTTTTGTTTTATACATCCAATATGAAAAGTAATAGCATAGATCGAAATAGTTTTTCATGTTCTGCAAAATGACATAGTAATCATGTTTACCATTAACTTGTCTGTTAGAATAGGTATGATCAAGTAAGTACGATAGATATGGCTCCAATATTAGATAGATATTTTTGTACAGTACTGTTGTATTTAAAATGAAAATAGTGCTGAAAATCTCTATGATCAAAAACTGTGTTATCTAACGATCTATAAATCTATTCTATTCTAAGGCTGCCTTTCATCGAAACATCGTAAGAAAATGATCGTTTTGGAAGCACTGTAAAGTCAGTATCGACAATTGTCATATTAAATTTGAATCTAATTTCAATTTCATAGCAAATTAATTACCATCCATATTCGGAATTAGCACAAAACAATACATCATATCATATAGATTTCAGCAAAAATAAATTATTATCAGAAATGCACTCTGGAAAATCTTCAGGCATAGTTTCAGAAAAAAACTGCTGAGAGGGGTCACATCGATTTTGACGTAAAAAATTATTTTTGTTGAAATGTGTATGATACGATATACTATTTTGTGCTGATTCGAAATACAGCATTTATTTTGCTCTGACGTTGACACCAGATTAAGGTTTAATATGATAATAGCTGATATTGAGTTAACAGTGCTGCCATAATGGTCACTTTCTTACGATGTTTCAATGGAAACAGGCTTTAGAACAGAATAGATTTATGAATCGTTAGATAATACAGTTTTTGATCATAGAGATTTTCAGCACTATTTTCGTTTTAAACACAACAGTACTCTACAAAAATATCTATCTAATATTGGAACCGTATCTATCGTACTTACTTGATCATGCATATTCTAACAGACAAGTTAATGGTGAACATGATTACTATGCCATTTTGTAGAGCATGGCAAACTATTTCGATCTACGCTATCACTTTTCATATTGGATGTATAAAAGAAAAAAACACCTATAGAATAGAAACCATAGTTATTATTAACTGAAACATCCAAAACGGATAAATCCTCAAAATTATTTAGTCCTAGAAAAATTTTTTTGTTGCATTGAAAAAACAACAAAATAAGTAGATCGAAATATGCAACATTTTATGGTTTGTTCTTCTATCCTATTGAAAATGAAATCTAGAGTTTGTCATATTTACGACTTTATTCGATAATGTCCTTTATTTTAATTTGATTTTATATACATAAATAAAATATATTTCAGAGTCAATCAACTCGGCTTTTTTATGATCCGAATTCTCTATCAAGTTTTAATGGATATCGGATTGTTCATACTCATTTTGATTTAAATGTTGATTTTGATTCAAATATTCTTGATGGCTATGTCCAACTTGATGTTAAACCATTAAATAATGAATTATGTACTTGTTCATCAACAATAACAACTGAAAATAAAGAAATTCCAAATAATCATGGAAATCAACTTGTTCTTGATTCGCGTCATTTAAATATAAAAAAAGTTCTTTTAAAATCGAATGATACAGAAAAATTGCTTTCATTTCAAGTTGATACAGAACGTGAATCATTAATTATTGAAATGAATGATATATCAAAAGATTTAGTGATATCTATTATTATTTACTATTCAACATCAAGTACAAAATGTACTGCATTGCAATGGCTTACAAAAGAACAAACAGCTGATAGACAACATCCATATATGTTTAGTCAATGCCAAGCTATACATGCACGTTCATTATATCCATGTCAAGATACACCTGGTGTTAAAAGTACGTTTACAGCAAAAATAACATGCCCCAAACCATTGACTGTCGTAAGTAGAAAAACATAACTTTATTTTGAATATTTCAATATCTTTTTTTTTAGTTAATGAGTGGTATACAAACAAAACATGATGAAAATACAAATGCATTTTATTTTGAACAACAGCAAGCTATACCATCTTATTTAATTGCTATTGCTGTCGGACAATTAGTTTCACATGATTTAAGTCCTCGTATTCGTGTTTGGACTGAACCAAGTATGATTAAACAATGTCAATATGAATTTGAAGAAGCAGAGCAATTTTTAACTGCTGCTGAACAACTTCTGGGAGAATATCAATGGAAAAGATATGATTTTCTTGTTTTACCACCATCTTTTCCTTGTAAGTAATGCTGATAATTATTTTTGTTATTAACCTTCAATTGTACAGGAACGAAAGTTATGTTGACATTTGCCCAGGATCGATGATTTCGATCTTTGAAAACAGGTAGATCTAGTCAGAACTGGCCTGAAAGGTGCAAGAAAACTATAGTTTCCAATCAAACTTGAAAGCAGTATTCTGAGCCGGAAAATCTACGCATTTTTCTATTGACTTCTTGTCACTTCCAGCTAGAAATAACAGAAAACTAGCGAAAACCACCGGTAAAATCTGCAGACTTTCCAATGTGAAATATTGCTTTTAAGTTCCATCGATAATCTGTGTTTTCCTATTGAAACTGGTTCCAGGTCCATTTACGTATGACTATCACTACCTCAATCATTGACGTAGTTGAAACTTTTTTTCAAAGATAGATCAACACTATATGAACATCTAGACAACATTGACAGAATAATAGAGTCAGATGTAATAGCATTTCATTAGAAAGGGTTTTGTCGAACTTTTGCTTATCTAGACAGAAATACTCGATAAATAAATGAATAATAAATTTACATGAATTTTGAAGAAAAAATAGCATCCAAGTCGAAAAATAAAGCAAAAATAAGGTAGATCAAGCACCATATTAATAGTATAGTTTTAATCATTTTTCTATTTATTTGATTCAACATTTTTTTTAAAAGTTTTATTTCATGTGACTTGATCTAACAAATGATCATCTTGAAACGTCAAGATTAATTTTTGTGCCGTTCGACACATAAGAAAGAGAAGTGAGACCAAATTCGAAGAATACAGAGCTCATAATACCAGATTACTTGTTGGAAGAAAAATTCTCGACTGAACTATGCGAGAATCGCACCATTAACAAATATGTATCACATTTTGTGAAACGTTAACTACATAGAACATTGAACTGTAAGGCGAGAATTCAACTTTTTACGTCATGAAAGAAACAACTTCGAGAGAATTTTTTTGTGCGCTGTTGCAAATCATAGATAGGAAAGCACATTATTTTATAGACAAACTCAAAACCTCTTAGGTAATACTGATTTGATTATGTCTAATAAATTGAACATAATATCGATCCATGTTACACGTCTGTTCGTCTTACCACCGTCAAAGAACACCTGTGGGCATATCGTGGTAGAATGGCGGTCAGAAGATATCTCACTATTTAAGTATCAAACTACCGCTGATTGATCTTAGGCATACCACAGTATTTTTGTCGCTAGTGGCGAACACCGTCAGTATAACGCACCTTATACCAAATGGCTCATCGATGGCTTTTGTGCAGTGGAGTCACATGTGGAGTACACTTCACTGACCATAACAATGATGCGAATCGATTGTCTTTATATATCAATATAAGATAAATGGTCAAATCAATATCAGTCGATAAAAACAATATTGTGAAACGCCATCTTAAATCAGATGTTTCTTTAGTAACTCATTTTATGTGAAAATCATTGCTGAATCTGATTTTATCGAACGAACTTTTGAAATACTTTCTAATTAAATTAATATATTTAATTTATTTAGATGGCGGTATGGAAAATCCATGTATGAATTTTCTTACACCAACTTTACTTGCTGGTGATCGTTCATTAATAAGTACAATTGTTCATGAAATGACACATTCTTGGACAGGTTAATTATCTAGCTGATTAGTTTTCTTCATTGAAAATGTATTTTTTTTAATAGGAAATCTAGTAACAAATGAAAATTGGGAACATTTTTGGTTAAATGAAGGATTTACATCGTTTATTGAAGCAAAAATACTTGGCAATTTAGATAAAACAAATGGAAAAGAAGTACGAAGATTTCATGCTGCTCAACAATGGCAAGATTTAAAAACTTCTATTGATACATGGGGACCAACTCATCCATATACTTGTCTTGTTTATCGTTTGAATAATATTGATCCTGATGATGCATATAGTTCAGGTACATTTTTTCTTTGATTTGAAAACAAAAAAAATATTTTTTCCTATTTTCTTTAGTTCAATATTATAAAGGTGCAGCTTTTCTTTGGCATCTCGAACAAAATATTGTTGGTTCTGAATCTAAATTTGATGAATTTCTTCGTTCATATATAAGCAAGTTTGAACGAAAAATCTTAAATACTGATGATTTTATTCAATATTTTCAATCCTATTTTCCTCAAGCACCATCTGTAGATTGGCAATCATGGCTTTATACTCCTGGGATGCCACCAATAACACATGATTTTTCTACACAACTCGAAGAACAATGTCGTGAATTAGCTGCCCAAGAATCATGTATTACAAAAGAACAAATGAACATGTTAAGTGCAAAACAAATTGCTTATTTATTAAATCTTCTTCTTAATCAACAATCAAAAATAACTTATGATTATATAAAACAACTTGATGCTAATTGTGATATGTCGAAATATTCGAATTGTGAAATTTGTTTTCGTTGGTATCAATTATGTATACGCTTTAAATATGAAAAACCTTTAGATAATATATTTAAATTTCTTGAAATAATTGGTCGAATGAAATTTGTTAAACCATTATATACAGAATTTAAGTCATCATGGCCAGAAATGATGCCAAGAGTACAAACTTTCTTCGATGAACATAAAAAATATATGAATCTAATTACTGTTAAACAAATTGAAATTAGACTTAATAATCAGAACTAAATTATTAGAACAAAAAAAAAAAAGAAACATTTCATTTTTTTCTATTATAATATTTATTATACTTGAATAAAATAACCAATATTCCAACTTAAGTTCAACATATTCCAGAAAATTAATCAATCTTTTGGTTTTGATTTTTTTGTCTCAATGACGTTGAATTCTTGTCTTTTTTAATGTAGTATTGCAGCAGTCATGTGTGGGTGTGCCAAAAATTGTGAGAAAACATAAATATGAATTGCGCAATACTTTTCACACATATTCGTTTTTTTTCATCAAATGTTTAACTATTTTATGAAATAGAATTTCAGATAAGCATATCAACACATTCTTCAAACAAGTTGTATTAGTCATTATAGAGGGTAATGTCTAACTGTTTTGATAGTCTTAGTAATGAGCTGTTGTTTGAAATATTCGATTATTTATCATTCAATGATCTAATCAAATCTTTCTGTGGATTAAACCAACAACTTAACAATACCGTTAAAGCTTATCCATCGAAGATTGATCTATCGTATAGAAATGATAACAATCCTCTCCAATATGAATCATTTTGTTGTCGATCATTGAAAATATTCGGGAATGATCAACATAAACTTCAAATGATAATTTCACATTTAAACTTTGCAAGTCTTCAAGCTGTTACATTTAGTAATATAAATCTGACTTGTTTGAAATTTTTCATTGAGCAATTACCCATGGAGCAGCTTGAATCGATCGTAATAAAAAGTATAGATACGTACCGTGATCCCAAGTCGACGCAACAACAGATTTGGCTAAAGATAATGACATCTGGTCGGGATTGTCTTCGCTATTTGGATCTACCGTATAAAATTTCTAATTTTGATACTAAATAGATGCAATTTGACTTTTCTGTACTCAAACATCTCATTCTTAGAAGCATCTCAAGCAATAAAATGCTTGCTTTAATGCATTATACACCTAACTTACATTATTGCATAATTTTTCTACACAGTCGAATGACAGATCTTTCCGTTATTGATGTATGCCTTCCTAAATTCATTCATGTTTATTTAAATATAAGAGTTGATTGGTCATTTGAAGATTTCTGTCGATTTTTCACCATATGTCCTCATGTAAAACATCTGAATATAATATCATTTGTTCAAGAACAATCTTTGGACGAATTATCTGCATGGAAAACATTGATCGAGCACTATTTACCTGATCTTATTTATTTTCATCTTCATTTTGATATTGAAGAGTATCCTGAATATAATATATATCCACGATGTAATTTGAGCTCGTTTAACAATGACGAATATTGGCTTCAACCACGACCTCAATTTCAAGTTATACAAGATGTTAAGGGAATATATTTATAATCTCGAATTTTTTATCGTCAACTCTTAGATTGATTTTCAAACTCTCCTTTTCGATTCTACTTTGAAAAGATTTTATTCATAAAAAGAACTTTTGCATATAAATAAATAATCAAGATCTGATATTAAAGAATCGTTATTACTCAATAATTGTATACGAAAAACTTTATCCAAAATATTGAACTCTTTCATGTTATGAGAATATACATTTAAATATATAAAGAATATTTATTTAGCAAGAATTTTTGTTTTTCCCTTATAGGTTTATTCTACAAAATAAATTGTTTTCCTTTTGAAATTTTAATGATCGTTCTGTTAAAAAAAACACTGAAGCAATTGCATAAAATATTTTTTTCTAGTAGAACGAGTTTCAAACAAAATACTATTCCATTCTGCATGATGTTTATATTTTGTTGATGTCTGATTAAAAATACTGGCTAATAAATAGCATTGCGAACAATGGTGTAATTGTGTATCATGCCGTTTAAGAAACAGGTAACCCATATTAAAATCTAATAAAATTTCATTGATTTTGCTTAATTTTTCTTCAATTTAATTTATTAGATTATCGGTTGTATATGAAATAATAGTTGACTTGGTTTTGGGTATTCATGATATTATTGATACGTATGAAAATCTTCCATTCATTGAGTATTAATATTCTTAATGCATAATAAATAGAATATCGGACGAAATTTGATGGAGAGAAAGGATAAAGATATGAACAGTAGAAATACGATAGCTTGCTACTTAAATAAACTGACAAATAACATATATGAAGTAAAAGATGAATTGTATCAATATACTTTATAAAAAGGATGTATTGTCAAAAAAATATTTAAAGACAATTAGCAGAAGAAAAGAAAATTTTCAAAATGTGATAAGGAGTATAGTTCAAGTTTGAATTTCATAAATTTTAAACTGTAACTCTAATTGAATGAGTGATGATCTATAAATGAGATATAATTATAAATTTCACATAAGTATTGGCTAGAATGTGAGTGTAGAAATGAACATTAACACCAATATTCAGACAACAGAAGACTCCAGATCTTCTATTTTGTTCCATTTCTTTTCATAATTTTTAATTAAAATGATTCCTTAAAAATTCAAAAAGATTTTGAGGATTTATGAAGATATTTTCAGAATTTTAAAAGTTCAAACGTAACGTTAATTTCAACCTTTTAAGATTTTCAGCTCAAAGTCGTGAAAACTAAGCATATTTTGATATAAATATATGAATTAAAGTTTCAACTTTGTAAGAAATTTATTAGGAAGGAAGAATCTTTTATTACGGGCAAAGTTTTACAGATATTTATTGTAGTCGATTTGTCAATTATTCTTTATCGTATACTTATTAAACCAATAGATTATTTGTATATGAAGATCTACCAAAATGGTGCCAATGTAGGGTCATTGATTATTGTTATAGTGACATATTAGTTTTAAAAGAAAAATCAAAAATTAATCCATCGCTTTTTTTTTAACTTCATATGAAATAATTAAAGCAACTACTTAAAAATCATCCTTGTTTTCTTTATGAAAAAACAAAGAATAGTCTTGCATTGAAAAACTACATATTCGAAAAGTCAATGTTCTGTTTAGAAAATGTCAACGAGAAAGTATATCTTTGTTGTACGAGTGATGAAATAAGAAAGTATGATTTGCATGAATGATGGCTATATGAATCGGTAAATTGTTTTTGATTTTATGAGAGTAAAAGAATTGTTGATGCTCAATTAATAGTCTTGTAAACATTAAATTCCATTTAGTGATGATTTGTGTACAATTTTTTATATTTTATAATGAGAAACATTTAAACGTAATAATAATTCAATTTTTTCAAACTCTATATTACGTATCTACTAGTCAATAATGAAGAAATAACCCTATTTGAAAACAACTACTCATTTAAAAAAATATCGAGTATTGTACAGATGCTGTTACAAGATTTGTATAAGCACCAAAGAAAATTTGACTTTACATATCGTTTTCTGATTCGTGCACAGTAGAGATATACAGGGTAAGCTTTTGTTTTTTCGTAACCTATACCTTGACTGAGAAAAATTTTCTTACCCTGACCCTACCCAACTATTTGGAGTAGGATAACCCTGCACTTCTCTAATGTAAGATTTTGATTGGGTATAGTTGAAAATAAATTTTGGTAACTGGTATTTCATGATATGTAGCATTCAACAATATTATTTATGTTCGAAAAGCATTGCAAGCTTAGTATAAATGTTTTATATAACACTTAGAAATGATATGAATTCGTGTAAAATGAGCTTTCCTGTATTTTGAATAATTTTATAGCAAGAAGAAACATTTATCAATTCATTGGCAGAAGTGATCTCTTGATTATATATGTCATTTAGAAAAATAACTAAATTGATCATTGTCCATTGTTTTCGTTTAGCGGTCGTGATATCAGTTGAAAAACATGCTGTTGTTTTTGTTGATTGCGTATTTCATTTGAATGCTCGAGAGTGGAACGTTGTTCACACTTTTCACAGAATATTAACGAAGCACAATGAATACAATCGAATCGAATACCTTGAACTTCATTGTGACAAGCATCACATCTGAATAAGAATACTATAACAGTCAATATTTAATACATTGCGATGCTACTTACTGAACACCTGTATGCACTATAAGCTTTTGTTGCTCAGGAGAAGGTAGATCATTTGTAACTTGCTGTGGACCTGTATTGTTAATGGGTGCGTAAGGAAGAGCTTGAGACCAATTAAAACCTTTACCACAACCAGACTGATCGTCACCGCCATGATAATTTCGACCGCATACCATTAGATCGCATCCACTTAGATGCTGTACAACTCGTTGACAGTGTGGACAGAGACGACAACTTTGAGCTTTATAATTTTCATCAGCCAATAGTTCATTGTAACGTTGAGCCAGTTCTTGATTTCGTTGAACATTAGCAGCTTTTTGTCGTTCATAATCTTCCACCTGTGCCCTAAAGTTAGCATCTTGTTGTGCTCGAGCTTGCCAATAATTACCACGTTCTTTGAAGAAAAAACAATCATACAATAACAAAAGCTGTTAGTGCAATCTCTGTGCGGTTAAAGTGTGAAATATGATATAGCTGCTTCTACTAATCCCAGGAAAATTGCTTAATTTATGTTTTTTCGGACACATTTCTTCATCATATTTTAACTTAATCTTCCAGAAACACAATAAGGAGGTACTTCATATATTAGAACCAAGCGTTATTTATATAGGGTCTTTGATCCTATATCAACAACACCTATCACGGTCTTTGATGGGTTCCCAGAGTGTCTATCATTGTTTGTGTGTGTGCGGAAGGACGGGGATGGATGGAAGATTGAGTCCTAATTTCTACTCTATATACTTCAATACTTCTTTTAGATCGTGTTTCACAAAATTCACATTAAATGATAAATCTACCTGTATTACACCAAAAGAACCAACGTTGTGTAATTTCAGGAATTTGTTGGCATGTTGTTCGAAAATGGTATTGTTGACTACAAAGTGAGCAAAACTCATAGCCACACATGGGGCATTGAACTTGAAAGCGGTCATTAGGATTCTGTGCCTCAGCTACCCATTTGCATGCTTGGTTTGGACATCTAATTACTCCTACAGTACCGCCAGCATAAGCACTGAATGTTTTCTGAATTTGGTAATCCAGAAATTGTTGCTTTCGATCATCTGGTACTCGCAATTGTCTGATTTCTCCTTCTTGCAGTTCGTAAGCACACAGTCCACATGTAAGTATTCCATTACTGTTCATCTTTGATGTACATGAATCTCCAAAGCATCCATAGCATAGTTTATGATGTTCCTCGCAACCGAAAACAAAAATATCATCATAAACACATGTTTCCATACACACGTCGCAGACACGAGTTGGAATCTCAAACGGAAAGGCACCATCTGTTTAGAAAAAATATCAAAGTAATTATGAAATAAAAAAAATGAATTAAAATTTACCAAACTCAGCTAGTGTTTCAACAATGGAATGTGGATCGAGTGGCAAACGGGTCTTCTTTCTATTTTCGATAAAGACTCGAATCTGTTGTACCGTTAGTGGATATTTAGTTCGAGGTAAGATGAAATCGATTAACGCTTGTTGTTGTTGAGCTGAAGGAACATTCCTACATTGTCGTGAATGACCATCCAATTGATGAACATTATATAGACAATGACAATATTCACAAGGAATCAAATTTTCTGAGTTACATGAAACTACATGTTTTTGAAAATCGTCCATGGTATTAAAATCGACATAGAAGGAACATGAAGGACATTGAGCACGTTGAGTACTTTTGACACAAGTTAATAAACGCTTAATAATATCGGCTTCGAGTGGTAAGCATGCTACATCATATCGAGAAAGTTCATAATCACAGAGAGTCGAATGACAAACAGGAGCAGTGTTGGATTGAATGTATTTATCCATCGCGTGTCGAAGACATTTAAGACAATAAATATGATGTGATCGACAAGGGAGAGAATGACCGGAATTTTTCGAAAGATCTACTGCCGATGAACTACGATAACAAACGTTAAGAGAATTGAGATAAATGATTTGCTTACCATGTAAAACATGAGAGTTGTTTTTGTCTAGTTGTTGATTTCGATTTTGAACTTGAAGATGATTCAGAGATACATGCATTTACATGAGTAACATAGTCGGATTCGGCAATTTCTTTAGAACAGATGATGCATTTCTCAGTGGTTTTTCTCTGTGTTTGTTTCATTGGCAACTTTGTCATGCATCTGTCTACATGACCTGAGTAAACGTCTTCGGAAATCATTTCGGAGCATATAATGCATTGTTTAGTTTTCCTCGAATTTGTAGATCTCACTGGTGACCTTGTACCACATCTGTCTACATGATCTGCATAGGCATCTTCAGCGATCATGCCGGAGCATATAATGCATTGTTTAGTTTTCTTTGTGTTTGTAGATCTCACTGGTGACCTTGTACTGCATCTGTCTACATGATCTGCGTAAACATCTTCGGAAATCATTTCGGAGCATATAATGCATTGTTTAGTTTTCTTCGTGTTTGTAGATCTCACTGGTGACCTTGTACCACACCTGTCTACATGATCTGCATAGGCATCTTCAGCGATCATTTCGGAGCATATAATGCATTGTTTAGTTTTCTTCGAATTTGTAGATCTCACTGGTGACCTTGCACCGCATCTGTTGACATGATCTTCATAGACATCCTTAGCGACCATTTCGGAGCATATAACACATTCTTTAGTATCTGTTCGACTTGAAACATAAGTTGTTGCTTGTTGGCGAATCTTAATAGAGGTTAAGAAATAAATTTTAACAATGTAGAAGCACTTAAAATAATTAGTTCGCCACGATAGTTTGAAAACTATTCATTTATAAGTCACTGATATCAATTTTCTTTATGTAGCTTTTTGATGCAATAAAATTTTTAGGCTTCATTCACCATTTTAAATCAATAATTTGCTGAATCTGAGTAAAAAATTCCTCAGATGGTCTTTTTCAATGGAGTATCATAAAATATTCTATAGCCTATGTAAAGCAGCGAGTGATACTACGCAATTTCATTTTGTAGCGTATAAACAACTATATTTAGATATAAATGCCGTGCACGTCTAATTTTATAAAAAATGAAAGGTGAATTTAGCATTTAATCTTACTGGTGTAATTGTTGATTTCTGTCGATTTTCATACTTGTCGTTTTTCAAGTTGTTTCCACCTGTACATATTCTATAATGCCCAGCCAAATCTTCGACTTTTTTTCCACACAAAGCACAAACTTTCAATACCGATTGAACTTCTTCATCTTTATCTAGGAGTCCACATTCTGCGACATGAGTACGATATTGAACTTCATCGATGAATACATTGCACAATCCACACATTATTTTTCCATTCCTTAAATATACATAGATATCACATGGGTTTTAACAATGAAATGTTTCTGTGTAAAAGATAGAACAATATCTATTATTTTTCTACAAGGATTTTTTATCATCATTTAAATCTGTGCTAATTGAAAATTACTTGATTAGCAATAAACATGTTATTTCAAGTTAAAGCGAAATTACCGTGTTGTTTTTGTGGACATTTTTTTTCTTCGGCAGCGAATGAAATTATTACTATGAAATGTGTTGATGTTTTTAAGATAAAATAATGTTGCAAGTCAACTTCATTTCTTATGTGACTGCCCTTCCAAACACCCTATGAAAGAAAGAAAAAAAAATTACTGCATGTATGTCATTTAGAAACCCCTTTTCTCTCAAATAGAAGAAAAAAAAGAACATGTGCACTTTGACTGGTTTGTGCTGGCTTTTGCCGACAATGAATCATACATTCATGGCGATAAAAATAGATGAATTTTACAAATGTTTTAGTCTTTGATAGAATCTGAAAATTTTGTCACAGATCCTTGCAGGAAAAAATTGGGTTCCATTGGACAAAGTAAGGTCCGTGTCGTAAGCAGGTTCGATAGATTTTCAAAGTCTCTTAAAAACTCTCAAGATCTGCTTTTAAAATTTTTCCCTTGAACATGAGTTCTGTCATTCCCTATGATCTAGCTATAGTAAAACTTTGTGGACAATCAGCTGTACTCTAGTGAAGAACCAGAAGTGACTCAAAAGAAGGAGAGGAGGTGGTACCCTTGAGATAATTAGTTTTCGCCATCGTCGTCGGTATCTCAAATGATCATCTCGTTTGTAATGGTGTGTCGGAGAAGACATATCATTTATCATCGATTTCGTTAAATGAACACATGATTCCTACTTTTATCAATTATATCATAA
This sequence comes from Rotaria sp. Silwood2, assembly GCA_905329745.1. Taxonomy (NCBI): domain Eukaryota; kingdom Metazoa; phylum Rotifera; class Eurotatoria; order Philodinida; family Philodinidae; genus Rotaria; species Rotaria sp. Silwood2. Next base: position 160,102 of record CAJNSZ010000082.1, on the reverse strand, counting down.
GTGAACTTTATAAGAACAAACAGATGGACTTCTTGGTATTAGCATGATCTTTAATATAGTCCTCCACTATTAGAAACAATAAGTTTCAAATCCAATAAAATGATAGAGAATTATTAAGAAACAGTTCATGTTTAAATATGTGTTTATTTCAAGCACAAAAAAGAAGGTAATTAATACTTTAGATTAACAAAGTTGAACAGCTTGTGATGAATCAATATTTCGTTAGGAAAAAAATGAATCGATTTAGTCTTTCAAAATTCTTAATTTTGTTTCTGCTAATGCGGCATTTAAATCTTCTTGAGTAGCGATGAATGGTGGATTGCGTTCTGTACAAACAGTACTCATATGTTTAATTAATATACCAAAAAATATATGAAAATCACGAGGATGTCGTAATTGTTTCATAGTATCAACACATGATGTTCTTTCGCCCAATAAAAAACATATATCAGGTAAAGATTTACATTGATAACGGGCTTTCGTCCGTAGATAATCAAATACGTAGTCAATATAATTAATTAATTGTAATTCATCCCATTTTAAATCAATTATTGGTATTTTATCTTGACGATTCCATGAAATATTCATTAGAGTAGTTGGGTTTTTAGCAATAAAAACATAGAACACAAAGCTATTCTTTATTTCAGTACCTTCTCCCCAATTACCCAATGCTAAGTGTAAAATATCATCATTAGTTATAGAATCAGCAAAAATTTGTAGTGTACTTAAATTTGGATCAGCTGAATTAAAAAAGAAATTACTTTCATCTAATGAATCTACGATAACTGTTGTAGTAATTTGCAGTGCACCTAAGAAACTAATTAATGAAGCAAGTTGATCGCGATAAGAACGATCTAAAGGGGGTAATGGTGAATATTTTGTTTTTGTATACATTGCCAATAATACTCTTAAGGGACTATCAGCAACTGTAGTATGACGTTTCACTCTAATTCTACGGTGCCGTTCTGTTAATTCATCAAACATTTCCTGCTCGCCATTATTAGACTTAAGATTATAACATGGTATGCTGCAATCTAATATCGAATATTTTGTTATTTCACGAAGTAATACATTAACTATTTTGTATAAAGTACCAGGATCTTTTGTATAGTAAAAACTTAGTAGAACTGCTACTTCTTTGCGAGCTTGTTATGTTGTAGAATCTTGCCGTTGTTTTAAAATTTATAAGTATTTCTCATTGACAAAACGTGTAGCTATTTCGGTTAGGATAACTTGTAAAAAATTTTCTTTGGTCCAATATTTGCGAATTTTCTCATAGAAAGGTTCAAAAATAAAATCAAGACTTTGAACAAAATTTTGTAAATAGTTATTAATATCTGCTCCATATATCTTAATTACAATTTGATTATTTGGAGGAAGTTTAACAATAATACATTGTCTCATTTGAGTTTTTCCAGCGCCTGGAAAAGCTGGAACAATCATTGATTTTGATAATGGAAGATCGCCAGATGGAAAAACATGCATAGAATCGTAAAACAGACGACACTTACTATTAATACTTTCACTTTGTTCTGCACTGGAATGTGATAAAGGATTATCAATATTGACAAGACCATAATAATGATTAAAATCACGGTGTGAAACTGTAATTAAATTGCATGCACGTGGTGGTTCAGTAACATATCGCCATGTTAATGCTATACTCAACACTAAAATGGAACTACCTATGATGCATAAACGATTACAACCGATGAACGATGAAGCCATTTTTCATGCAAACACTGTTTGCGGTTTACTACAAACAGGGGAAAAAAGTGTAAAACTATTTATTTTTATTTGCTTTTGTTTCAATCAGTGGTTAGATAACGATAAGAATTTATGTAAACCGACATCGTTTTTATGACACAGGAAATGTACTTTATCAGTTGAAAAGCATGTTTGATCATGCAACAAAATGTCTCGCTTATTTATAGAATTTGATTTTTCTCTTATCTTCATACGATATTTTGATGGTAGTGTTCCATTTGTGTTTATTCCTTTAATATTTTGTTTCTTTCATGATACTACAAATGTATAATCTGTATCCGATCGATTATTTTCATTTTGAATTGGAACAGTACAAAAGTTATTTCGCCAGCCTTTTGTAGAAATATTGAAAGACCGACTCTAGTGTGAGTATTAGTGTCAGTGCAGTTCCTTATGTTCCTTCAGTATCACCCCCACCCTCGAGCTTTTCGAAGTTCGGTTTAGTTCACTTGGATGTTCTAAAAAACGTTTGTGAGTTAAGGATGTTTGGTCTTTGATAAGCAAATCGAAATGATACATCGATAAACTCAGTTCAATCATTTATTTGGTTAAATTAACCATTAAGACTACATGTTGAAATTGATAATAACGACTCAATATCTCGTTAACTATTACTAATAAGGAATTAAATTGTACCAATAGCTCTTATTTTATTAATATTAACTATTAATTAAAGTCGATTAAGCTATACGTTGATTAATAAGCTTGTTAGCGCAGTCCTTTTGGAGCTGAAATGTGAAATTCACATATGCTCATTAGTTTCATTAAACTAATACAAACTAGGCGAAGTGAAAAACCCTCATACATTATAGCTGTGTTCAAAGATAATCAATCAGAGTGAAATATTGCATCTTTCAACCATGCCGTGTTCTGATAAATTTCTACGATTCGTATTATCTGTACTACATTCGATATTTTAGTTTAGTGTAAGATGACGTTGTGATATCATCGTTTTCTCTGATATGCACAATTATGACAATCAATGAATAGATAGACAATTTTACTGCACTCGAAAGACATGATCGAATGAAGAGAGTGAAGAAAAATTTGTATGGATGTTCGTTAAAGACGGATCATAATGGCAATGCTGACTTTAAAAACAGTGTTCAAGTTATGAGTTGAAAGATGTTCACTAATAGAGGTTTTACTGTAAGTATATATATCACCTTTGTAAATGTATGATAGGACTCTACTTTGAACCATGAAAACGAATTGAAAAAGGGAATGGCATCCATCAAGAATAATGTTTGGCGGTTTATTTCAAGTGTATCTGAGTTGTATGTATTACATATAAAAAAAACTACTACAATCTACGTTAATTTAAAAAAAAAACTCAGGCTTAACGTTTTGTCAAGATCAATTTTTCTTAAGGAAATTAAATTGTCTTTCTTTTTTCCTATATGTTAGAGAGCTGAACTTGGAAATGGCACTTTATTTTTACTTTAGCAAGTAAAGCAAATTAGCTAACTTTGGTTTATCGGTTAAGTAAAGTAAAGTTAATGACAATAATTAAAATTAATTGTTGATTTTCTAGCTCAACATCGTACATTGATAATAGTGATGCATCATTATCAAAGTATGCTATTAGACTCCAAAACTGATATTACATTGCCAGTATTTAAATTCACTTTCCTCTACTTTACTTTACGTTTTGGATAAAGTATATATATATATTACTTTAATGGATAAAGTAAAATAAAGATAAAGTGTCAGCATCAATCTAGGTAATGATTCCAAAAACGGAGCAATAGTGTCATTAACACCAGAAATGCTTCAATTTCTAAAAAGTCAAAGGGACACGTTTTTTTTGAAAAAACAACAACCGTTATATCAGTCTCGAGGGGAAAACAGCAGGGTTAAAGACTTGAAAAGACTGCAGATGACTTCGACATATTTTAAAAGCTTTACCTCAAAAGTTTCTTAAGATTTCATAAGACTTCAAAACAGGAATGTGTTCAAGACTTTTCGATGGAGAGGGAGATCAATTCGTGTCGTTGAAATGATATTAATTATCAGTTGCTGTTTGCTGTAAGGCGTTTTCGTCAATATTATCTTTAGGCCTCTTGTTTAATATAAAATATGGCCAATATCTTTGTGCTTGTTCCTCATTAGTTTTGATGAATATTTGCTAAAAGATTTTACCTAGATACTATTTATGGGAATCACAAAATAGAAGAAAATTATCACCATAAAGGATGCCCTATAATAACTGAGGATAAACTATCAAGGAAATTTTTCACATTTTTTCTTGATGCAGGAGGCTGAGATTTTTTGTTACTTATATATCCGCCTAAGATCTTTAATTTTTCAAAGGTTCAGCTCTCTATGTAGGATTAGCGCTGAAATGCATGGGCAAGTTTGAAATATATGAATTTTCGTACTTGAGTTTTTTGAAATCTTTATTTCTAGATCAGTCAAATTTATTAACCTTTTGGTGTCAGCCGTGGTATATATATCATGCCTGGCACCAAAAGATGAATAGTGCATGAAAAGAAAATTCGCAAGACAATTTTTTCAAAAGCCTTAAATTATAATAAAACTCAATCTATATGAATATACTCTCAATTGCTTTGTATGACTGATTGTAATTGATGAGATGTTTTGTCTATGGTTTTTGCACATGTTTCTTTCGAAAATTTCTTCGATTTTTTTGCATTTTTCTATAATTGCAATGATGTATAAAATACTTTTGCGTGAACATTTTCTTTAGTACCTCCCACACATCTTTAGTTCTTCATACATCAGCAAATTCAGCATCACTATCTACTGATTATGTACTTCCACTACATTATTGTGCTACGGACCCTGTAACCATCAATTCAAATTGTTTTCAGATGATTTATATTCAAAACAGTCAATTCACAATCTTTTGCGGTTTCGTAACTGGTAAAGATGTAATAAAAAAAATTATCATTAAATCTAACACATTTTACAGATAAATGCATTGTTAAATATTTAAAATAATTCTTAGGTACTCTCTCATCATTGACTAATTAGTAAAAATATTACTAAAGTTTAGTACAACAATTCAGATATGTCAATCTTGTACATATATTTGAGTACTAATTCTCTCTAGACAGTTGAAGTTTTGGAATATTAAAAATTTTAGTTGGATATATGATAATTGATAAAAGTTTTAAGGGAGGAGGTTGATCCCTCCAATCTCTCCTCTAAATACGTCGCTGCTTCAAGGCTGAAGTATCTACTAGTTCCCTCTCTTTAAGTCCATTAAGGACGAAAACATAAATATGAACAAAGAAGAATTCCTTCGATTATTTCCACTTTCACAAGTAGAAATCGAATAGACCTAAGTAGATACCAATCTTTTTATTTATTGATGTTAATGAAGCAATATTTGTTCGAGTTGACATTTATGAAAACCAACGATGATTGAGAGACATCTATTTATACTTTTTCTTTTACCTTCTGTTTGACATTTATCACTCTATATGGAATGAAGCATTTCTTCATAAGTCGGAACAATATCCCTATCGATTGATGTTATTGTCCATAGCTGACATAATATCATCTACCCAACTGTATGTTTTTCCTGCGTACTTCAATCGGATTGTAGTAATTTTTTTTCGTAAACATATCGCTTTTGCGAGTGTTAGTAAATTTCACCAAATTAGTACGCTTACAAAGGCATCTTCTCTTGTCAGTTGATTCATGCTGTCTCAAGTATTTATAAAACTTGATTTCCAAATAATGAAAGAAAGATATAAGTGTGAAGATGAGCAGGAAATTTAGAGATCTTCAACCAAACCAGCTTTCTTCCGGAGTTTGCATGTATTTTGTGTTGGATAAATAGACAAACATACAGGTTTATAGAGCAAAACTAGCTTTATGAATTAGAATATTACTCGAATAAATTCAAATGCATTTAAGACAACAAATATAACCAGACATTGATAAACGTTATTAGCTACAAAAAAATTATAACCGCTCAAAGAATAATTTGAGAATTACTTGACAAACTCTATTGTAACTATTTATATGTTTTTTTTGTACCTTCAAATATTCACATTCAATAAGATTCCAGAGTGATGACACTTAATTTCATACTATCTTCATTTGTATTAGAAATATACGATGATTACGTAAAACCATCCCTTAATGTCCTTCACACTCAATTAGGGAGCTGCAAATACACATTTTTGTGAACTCAGATTTAAACCCGGGTTTTGTTCTACCAATATCTGCCATCCTCTGTGTACATGAATAAGTGAAATATTAGGGTTTTAACTATTTATTGGCTATTCTCAGAAAGAAAAATCAATTTACAGTCATCTTTTTTCTTCACTTTCCCATCACTCAATGCTTTATAAGTTAAAAGTTTTCGTTTATTTGAAAAGAGCATTATCTGAACAAAAAAAAAAGAAATTCAACAGATAGTCGATGAAAAAAAAATTCGTCATTGAACATTGTCAAACAGACACTAACATCGAAAACTTCAGATGCATAGAATAGTTTTAATTGTATTTATGACAACGAGATCAAGCAACAATATATTCTATGCAATCAATTTGAAGATGCACTTATTTATAAATCATCTTCTGGTACTAATTCATCATCTAAGCATATTTATAGATGTCAAAAAAAAATTAAAAAATGAAAGTTTCCAATGCTCAAACACGTATCAGTCAGTTTTATGCATCTTTACAAAATGAACCAGCTATTCCCGATCTAGTTAAGTAGGAAATTAACATATACTTGTGCCAACTTTACTGAGCTTCACAAGTGAAATAGATTCTTATTGGATTAATTGGTACCATTAACACTGCCGAGTGATTCTTTATATAGAGAATGTGAAAATATTAGAAACAACATTGTTCACATGGAATACTTTTTCATCAAATGAACTGACTCAAGCTCAATAAACTGGATGGTCCATAAGTTACCGGGCAGTCTTTGATTGCGAATAACTTTTAATGAGAACAAGATAGAGATCTGTGGTTTTCATTGTTTGAAAGAGGAGATGAAGACCCATCAAATTTTATATTATACGTTTTTCTAAGATGTTTTCTTAATTAATTTTCTAAAACAATTGCCGGAAAATGGTTTCTTATAAAATAAGAAAAGCGCACAAAAGTGATTTTTTTCACAGAAATTAATAGAAAAATCGACCCCGAATCTCTAGTAAAATAATTATAACTTCTCAAGGAGTAATTCTCAAAGCCTCCACTTTGCACAGTTTTGTAGATGTCCGACTATCAGTTTGAATGCACACCTAATGATAAACAATTCAGTGTAGTCACCTTACGAAGTACGTTGATTCTCCAAAACGTCGGTTTAAGTCCTTGAAAAAACTATGTAAAATTATCTTATATTATACAGTTCTATGCATCTTCATCTTCTCTTTCGAATGGTGAAAATCGCAGCTCTCTATCTTGTTCCTATTAAAAGTTATTTGCAATCAAAGACTACCCGATAACTTCTGGATCACCCTGTATATCAGAGCTGACAAATACGGGTTTTCTCGAGAACCACTACGAGTACTTCGAGTATTTTGCCCAGCTCTGCTGTATATACATTGAGCAGCAAATTAGAAGTTTGCTTATTGTTAAATGAATATAATTTTGCTGTCTTTCACTAATTTGAATCATTTATGAATTTTTGCATTATTTTTTGTGATATAGAACCGTTCTTCATTATTCATTATATATTGATCTTGAAGGTAATAAATTGTGCGGTCTTGAGACAGATACTTAAGAGAGGGTCCGCCATAGGATCGAGAAACCCCATACTCCCGAAAATTTCCATCCCCTCATTTTATTAATGGAATCGATAGTCCATGAGGTGAAACTATTAAACCCAAAATATTAGCTCGATTAATCATACAACAAGAAAGTTATGAGGACTACACTGACGACTACTCAGTGATTTAGTCAAAATCGCTACTTTTTAGTGTGATCCTCCTATCTTCGTCAAAATATAACCTATTTCCCAACAATTATACACCATTCGATAGCGCATCGAACGCTTTACCAAACTAGGTATATGACAGGATTAAATTAAATATTCAGATAAGACTTTTCATCAAAATACTGAAGCATAGTCGTCAAGCAAAAGTCAGTATTTTGAGAAAAAAACTCTTAAGATTAGTTCATCCCAGAAATTTAGATAGTACATCGGATAGAGCAATAAAAAAGCTACAAAATTAACCTAAAAGAGAAAATTTTTAATCCGTAAAAAAAGATTTTTTTGAACATTTTTGTGTCAAAACTCGTGAAAAATGCTGTTTTTCGCTTAATTTTCGACTTTTTTGTGTGCTCTACATACTAATTGAGTTAAAGTGAATATGATATTCTGAATCAGCATCAAAAACTGAGTCGACTAATATATATTTCAACCATGTTTGCGAACTTTTGTTTTCATCCCAAAAATTCACTCCTGGGGTCCCCCTCAAGGTAGTTGCCTCAAAAAAATATATTTCATCAAAACGTTGTTTTTATTGCTTAGTCATCTGCCGTTTTGTGTTTTTGTATCATTTTACGAGCATAGAACGTGTTTTCTACTGACGAAATAACTTTCTGATGAAATATATTTTTTTGAGGCAACTACCTTGAGGGGACCAGGAGTGAATTTTTGGGATGAAAAAAAAAGTTCGTGAATATGTTTGAAACATATTTTAGTCGACTCAGTTTTTGATGCTGATTCAGAATATCATATTCGCTTTCACTCAATTAGTATGTAGAGCACACAAAAAAGTCGAAAATTAAGCGAAAAACAGCATTTTTCACGAGTTTTGACACAAAAATGTTTAAAGAAATTTTTTTTTACGGTTTAAAAATTTTCTCTTTTAGTTTAATTTTGTAGCTTTTTTATTGCTCTATCCAACGCACGATCCGAATTTCTGGGATGAACTAATCTTGAGAGGTTATTTGTCAAATATTGATTTTTGGTTGATGGTCATATTTCAGTATTTTGATGGAAAGTCATATCTGAATATTTGATTTTATCCTGTCATATATCTAGCTTTGTAGAGCGTTCGAGGAGCTACCGAAGGGTATATAATTATTGAGGAATCGATTACATTTTGCCGGAGATGTGGACATTACACTAAAAAGTCCCGATTTTGACTAAATCACTGAGTAGTCGTCGGTGTGGTTCTCATAACTTTTTTGTTATATGATGAATTGAGCTCATATTTTGGGTTTAGTAGTTTCAACTCATGGGCTATCGATTCCACTAATAAAATAATGGGATCAAAATTTTCGGGAGTATGGTCTATATAAAAATTGCTCGATTGACTGGCAGACCCTCTTTTAATTAGTAGTGCGAGTCACGACGCAAACATTTGGAGAGAGAACAAACATTGCCTTTTTTAGATATTTATAGAGTGAAGCTGAAGAATCCTGCGTTGTTGTGACTACGGTATACTCTCATTTGTATGACAGATAAGAATCGGACACCGGTGTGACTAACATCCTTGTTAATTGAAGAAAAATCGTTGTTTTTATTATACAAGCGTTGACATTAGTAGTACGTCAAACATCAATTAATTTTTTTCTTGCTGTGCTTCTGTTGATTATCTCGACTATTTCATGTGAATGGACTGGATGAATTTCACAATTACATCGACCGAAATCATGAAACATTTAAATTAATGATAAGAAAAATTCCTGTCAGTTTCAGTACGAATCCTAAATACTAACAGAGACAGTGGTGGTCACAATATTGAGAGTAGTAATAATAATCCGGCTAGCAGTAGCTGGTATAGCTTTAATCGCGAATATAACACTAATACTGATGATAGAAATCCCAGTATTCAACTTATATATTAAGTTGTACTCATTAATAAATTAGTACTACAATAAGTGAATATTTAACGTTCATTATTGAATACTATTTTAAAACTTTTTATCATTTTTCTTTTTTTTACTTACGATGTATACTAGATTATTTTTGGGTTGAATAGTATTTTAGGAATTTTAGATATACACATGTATACTTATATTCAAGCTGCTAGTTGATAATAGATTCCGATGCTTTCATAAAATTGACCATTGTTTACCCGTCGCTAACTCCTCGACCAATAGGAAAGCGGCAATTCAGATAGGTAAAATTGGCTGAATTTCGATCAGCCGACATTCCAATTGTTGGACATTAGTTTTTTTTGTAAATTTGAAAAAAAGAATTTCCATATGACTTCTTCTTAGATCTCTTGGCGTCTGTTGAATATTTTTACAGAGCAGAAGATTCCAACATATGCATTTACGATTACGAAACTTATATAGATCAAATGAACTAAACATGATCGTTCAATCATAAAAAATCTGTTTTGAATTTTGCTATAGCAGACATGAAACGCAACTTAGAACAAAAACTACATGGTAATTTGAATAAAAAAAAATATTTAAAAAATATTGGATCCAAAATAATGATAGATTTCATTTAGGTGATCTTTTTAGAATTAGGATGTTTAATTATTATCATAATTTTGAAAACGGAAGAATAAACTAATAATTCAAAATGATCTAAGTGAACAATACTTTGCTAGCGACTATTGAAGAAATAATTTTCGTTTGATTAGCTCGGCAATTATGAAGAATTCAAACACTAATAATTCATGATGACTACTTTTTCATCAGAAATGTATACATAGCTCTATTATAGTTCTAGATTCAGATAATAAATAAATATATATATATATGTTAAAAGTAAGTAAAAATTTCTTCTGTGACATCATTAAATAAAAGTAGAGAATCACTCGGAAACCGAATTCCGATCATGTTTGAACTTATAAAAATTAAAGTGACCAATTGAAGCTTTGTTCTTCACGAGTATACAGAATTGCATCGAGTAATCGAAAACATCTTTACGATTGGTCTTCTTCCTTGGAGTAATCAAAATTTTGATGGCTTTCGAGTAGTTGAAATCTGTTCGAGAAGTCAATATTAAATGAACAATAGGAGAATGTTTCCGAGGTGTATTGAGTGGATTCAAATTCGTGCAGAACAAACAAACAAATGTTTTCAATTTTCAACCACTTGACACACTATCGTTGACTTTTTAAGATCTAATTTGGTAGATTTCTTAAAATATTTGCTTATTGATTCAAGCAAAGCATATTCTCAAACCAATATAGGGCTGACACTATAGAAGAGAATGTTAAGTTGGTAAGGTTTTAAGTTACTAGTAATTCGACAATAAAAACTATGACTAAAATAAGACAATCATGTGTATAAACATTAGCTTTTCGAAAGCATCTGAGTATCATAGTTTGGTTTTACTTTTTTGTTTCAATGTCACTCATATTTGTTTGTTGACCGTAATTAAAAATGATATGTAAAGATTCTAAAAACAATTGTAAAATGCTGTTACCTTGAATAATTTATGGTAGAACGCAAAAGAAAAATTGTCGCACCTAGTTTTTCAAGCGTAAAAAAGAAGCAAAGGTGGAAAAAAACGATGTTGTTACTTCCTATTTTACACTCGATTTATTTATCAAATAGATGACTTTTTTCTATCATATAAAAGCAGCAGTTGACATAGAAAAATCGACATTGAATACACTTTCTACGATAACTGGTAGACATGAATACTCTTGTGAATATGGGTCCTATTATAAAAACAGATGGTAGTCGTATTATAGCAGCTCCTAACTACAGCGACGTTCCTGTACGCGCACAGTGTCCTCAATGCCGAAAAGTGGTAATGTCTCAAGTCACGGAAACTATAGGATTAGGCACTTGGTTATTAGCGTTGGTTCTTTGTCTCTTGCCACCACTTTGCTTTCTTCCATTCTTTATCAAAGCATGCAAAGATAAAGAACACAGATGTCCAAACTGTGGCAATATCTTAGGCATCAAAAAAATAGTTGGATAGCTGAACTTCTTGTATATTCTTTTAGCAAAAACAACAAGAATCTCTATACCTTAACTTTACGATTTTGAATAACTTTTTATTATTCATGTATTTTTCTTAATTCTAACTGAATAAAGTATTTTTAAAAGAGTGTTATCATTTTACAGAATCAAGCCATAATCATATATCACATAGCAATAATATTATATGTATACGAAATAAATCAACATTTTACACGAAAAAAAATATACTCATTTATTGTTGAGGTCCTCTTGATTAGTCTACATCAAATGGTATGTAGTCAAAATTTGTCTAAAATGCGATTGAACGTATTGGTCATACGGAAACGATTTTTCCATTCGATAGTTTCAGTAAAAGAAAATCGAGTTCAAGTAGTAATAATTTACAGAACGATTGTACAGTTCAGCAATTCACAATGTCGAATAAATAAACGCTAATATTGAATCTATCGAATACATATAATTATGTATGTAAATATAACCAAACAGCTATAGATAACCAAACAAAACGGAACATTATATATTACACTTAATTGAGTCGATCTGACAATATATTTATGATCCTATCAAATTGTTTTTTAGATTGAGAGAACTTACATTTTATAGAAATCCATGTATATATATATATATATGTAGCGGCTGTCAAAAATAATTCAACCAGCAGAAAATTTTATTTTGTTTTGTGTAAATCTGGAAAACTTAATGATCGAGCTAGAAAGATTGAACTCCCGTCAGATTACGACCTCTTAGAGCCTTGCACAGAGTCAACTAAATTTTATGCCGAAAATTCAGTTTTAACATATTAAATTGTTTGAATAGTAGATTTTGTTCTCTGACATTTACAGTACAAACTGACACATTCCGGAGATTCCAACGAGGTCCCTATCAGGCCCTATGAACATCAAAGAAAGTCGAAGTTGGAAAAAAAACTGGAGTTCAATTTGACTTCAACTTTGTTTCATGCTCGAATGTCTCTATAAGACATTGTCGGAATCCTAAAATACATCAGTTTGTACAGCAAATATCAGAGAACAAAACCTGCTCTTCAAAAATGTTTATATGTTAAAGCTGAATTTTCGGTAAAAAAATTCAACTGATTTCGAAATTAACTCCGAGCAAGACTCTAAAGTCTTTAGTATACTAGTAGAAAATTTCAAGTAGAAACATTGTCATTTTAATTACTGCACCCTCATACTGATGTAATGTTGTGTATGCAAAACACATCAATCAATGTGACAATGTGATTAAAGTAAAAATCAATCGCCAATTTTATTGTTAAATATATTATGAAGAAGAGCACTACAAATAATATCCGGTATTCAATTTGAATAGATATTTTATGTTCGAAAACTTTGTTTGTTGTCTCTTATGTGTACACGAATAATAGATGGACCTTTTTTTTTGTACTATTTCATTTACTTATCGAAGAAGATATACAGAATTGTTTTAAAAGTATGGATTTGTAGAGAATCTTTTTCCATACAAAAATCTTATATTTGAAAACAAAAGCGATTATATTAATTAATTTATATGCTTTTACTATGCTATAAATGGCAGGATTCAAAAGCTTACTATGTCCCAGCAACAGACTGGGTATGTGTCTCACCAAACAAAAATGTATGAAATGAAACTTAACATATTACATTGTTCTAAAATATCAGTTTTAATCTACATAGACGTAAGATGCAAAACTTAGCTATATATTTCATTAGATCTGCATTTATGTTGTTGCTTAGACTATAATTAACTTTTTACTCTTGCTATTTATAGTGTAACTACAGTGAATAATTTAAGTAATACAATCGATTTTAATTTCAAATATAAGATTTTGGACAGAAAAAAGTTCTCTACAAACAAACGCTGTGAAAACAATCTTTTATGCTTTCTTCAACGCTTGAATGGAACAGTATAAGATGATCTATTTGTAATTAGTATATAAATAGGAGACGGCCAATACAATTTTATAATATGAAATATCTATTCAAATTAAATATCTGATGCAATTAGTAGTCCTCTTTCTAATAATATATTCAATAATAAATTTAACTCAACAAGATATGAAAAAATTGTCTTTTGTTGCTATTTTTGTGGGAAATTTCCGTGTGGATAAAAAAAAAACAATGTTTATTTTTAATGCGTACTTAAAACAAAGCTACGATAAAAAGTAATTCTTACACAGAGTAGAGTTTTTTTATGTTGAATCACGCATAATAAAGGAAAATTCCAACTTCGAACGGGCACACAACAGTTCACAAACTTTTCCCAATACGATCCAAGCAAATTCAAAGATGTAATACCAACCTTTCAAAAAATTGAATCTATGTACAGAAACAAATTAAGATACATTCTACTCTCCCCATAGAATAGAAGCCCAATTTCAAGGTTATAATTTTCTAGACATATTTGAAACGTACTCTGTCCAAAATGACCACAACAGAGACCATTTAGAAAAGTTGAGTAGATTACCTCATGACTTCTTACTATATAGTTATATCCTGGTTTATATGCCTCATTTACTTTGTGTTGCATACATTTTCTATGAACAGATACATGAACCTCTTGCAAGAGTTGAAAAATATGTACGTAATACGTATTAATAAAATATAACTGTCTCAGAACTATTGAAAAGAAATTTCGTTTGCAATAAATCGATTCACTTAGATAGTTTCTTCTTATGGAATTATATACAGTTTGGAAACAAAATAATGGACATTTGTATTAACTTAACAACAATATGAGAAAATCTTTGACTTAAAAATGAGATCAGTCAAAAGAAATTTCTTTTAAATTCCTTCAAAGCTCAATAGTTTCCCAAATCATCATATTCTATTAACAAGAGTTTTCTGTATCCATAATAAGATTCACGAAGTGCTGAGGATAGATAAACATATAAATGGGAAATATAATGTAAAAAATGCACTACTCGGTTGATGTGATAGTATGAAATCGAACAAGAACTGGCAGTTAGTCTTTGTTGCGAAGTACACGATATCAGCTACTCCGAAAGTTGTCAGATAATATGCCTAATCCAATTAATAAATTTTTAGACATTTCTATGCTTATAATTTAATGAGATTCTAGCTGTTATATGAAAACAGTTGATCGCAACAAAAATCAATTAGAAGTTCAATGCGCTTTTATTCTGCAAGAAAGTTTAATTCGAAATTCATCTATTTCCATACAGATAAAAAATGAATTTAATGATACAAAATCATCAACAAAAATGCGTAGTTTAAACAATTCGAAAAATAAATATATCAATTTTAATGTTATTCTTATGTGATTAGAGTTATGTCATTGAAATTTAGATGACATGATCAATTGTTAACAAAATCATAATTATTTTTTCTTCTTCTTAATCGTTGCTATAAATATAAAAATGTAAAATATTAATTTAAGTTCGCCTAACTTTTTATTTCAGATTTTTATATAATGATTATTCTGATAAATAATAGTTCTGTAAAATTACATGGTTTCTGTGATAGATTTATTAAGGATATGGATTTGTAGATTTTCTAATGAATCTTGACTTAAATTATGACTTGTGTATAGAAGTGTTTGACTCGGTTTGGATACAATCGAATTTTTTCTTATGGTAATTCATCAGTCCATATAATATATTAAAGAGTAGAGAATTGAAAAATCATCGAATTAGCTTTGAATTCTGAATATCATACGGATTGTGTGAATAAAATATATCAGCAATGGAGACCATCATCAGGACAGAGCGAAGGAAAATAGCTTGATCTGACAATGTTTTTTCATAAATTTTCAGTTGAAACCGTTTGCTAAATGCAAACATGAATCTTCTATAACATGTATCACATATGTAATTTGGGATCCCGACAGATGCGCACGAAATAAAAAATTCATACTTACAAATAAGTAGTCATATTATCCACCATATCATTAAACTGTAATTAATAGACATAGTCTTCTTAATTGTTTAACCTCATTAAGATGAGCTCATTTTAAGAACAAACATGTGACGCATATAAAAAATGATCATTCACATTCGAAATGGTTCATTATCAGTGATCCTCAAACATGTGTACTCCGGTTGAATTCGCCAATACTACAAAAGGTCGTCCCTTAATGATATTAGATAGTTATTGATACACTTAAGATCGTCGAACCGACACAAAAACCTATTGGCGTTGTGAAAATCATAAAACTTATAATTGCCATTATCGAATACATACATGTAATTCTACTATTACTAAAACTCAAGTCATGACATTAAAACAAAATGGTACTCATTCAACAAGTTGTAATCGAGTTATAATAAAAATTACGCTGAGAAAATTTCGTGAAGACGTCACTGATCATGTAAAAAAAACTTAAGAAACAACAGATACTGTATTATCACAAATGCATCTCAAAATTATTTTATGATTTTGAAAATAAAATAAAACTATTGTTGTTCTTGCTACTTCTCTATCTCTGTATTTTCTTTTAGCGTATAAATATGAATTTTTTTATTTCGTGCGCAAATTTCCTGGTGCGCATCTTTCGTAGATCCATGAAAAAGACATGAGCATTAAATGTAAGCACGATCAAGATTTTTCGTTATATTATCAATCCATTTCATAGTCGACCTCAGTTTACATGGCCTGTAACAGTTTCTTGTCAGAAATCCAGTAAATTATATAAAATAATTAAGTGACAAAAGCTATGTTAATTTCAAACTCAAGTCTGTCGAATCGGAAATGCTCCTGTGCATGTATTATGGCTAATAAATGTTTGAATACTTATACTTTAGGATCCACAGTATCGTTTTTTTTAAATAAACTCGTTGTCATTCATGATGATCCATACATTCACGGTGATTGGAACTGGAAGAATAATCTGTCAACTGCCCGCCCTCTATCAACATCTCCATCTCATTCGTAAGGTTGTTAATCAAATACGATCTATTGCTTACTTTTTTCAGTCAAAAGGCCTACACATAAAAGAGTGAAAATAGTAAACCTGATTTTGTATGTATTTATACTGTTAAAATAATGATAAAGTCATTATCGTGGCATTGGTTTCGTTTAATTTTTCCAATTTGTTCTATTTGTTTTCTTTATATATGTTCATTTCATTTATTTCTTTGTGCAACAAATTCTTTAATATATTCTACGGTTTGTCTTCTTCATGGTAATGAGTCATTTTGTTCTGAAATTGATCGTAATAAATCTTTACGTGCATCCCAAACAACAATTCAAAAAGAAAGTTCTCAATGGTCTCTTTATGGGACATTATCTTTCGCAATAATAGCCTGTTTTATTTCACCTATTTACGGAAGTTTATCAGATACAAAAAACCGAAAATTACCAATTATTCTAACAATATCAAATGCAATAATAACAGGTTTAGTAATTACGATTGGAAGTATTTTTCGAGGTACTAAAACATCTTTATTACTGTATATTTTTGCTAATGTTATCAATGGATTTGGTGGAGGATCATTAATTCTTCTTTCGTAAGTTTATTTGAAATAAATAAAAAGTATAATGTTATTCGTTTAGTTCATGTTTTGGTTATGTTACTGATCTATGTACTGAAAAAGAACAACATATTCAAGCAATTGCAATTATTGAAGCATCATTAAATTTGGGAGTTATTATTAGTTATGTTCTTTGCACATTTATTTTTCAATTACATGCTAAAACATGGCACATATTAGTTGTTCATGTTGTTTTATTAGTTCTTGCTCTATTAATAGGCATTATTTTTTTAAAAAGTCAATCAATAAAAGAGTCATCATCAATCAATCTTTGGACCAAATTTAAACGCCCATTTTTAGATACGCGAGATTTAATTATTGATTTAAAAAATAATAATTTATTCTTATCTTTTTTTATTCTTCTTTTATCCCTTTTTTTCTATGAACTTTTTCGTATGGGTTCACCATCGATTTATTATTTATATTTACATCGAATGTCATTCAATGATACACAATATGCAGCTTATTTTACCTGTGAACAAATAGGAACATGTTTAGCATTAGTTTTCTTGGCTTTATTAAGAAGACGATGGAAAATAAATGATCTTTATTTATGTACTATTGGTTTATGTCTTTCATTGATTGGACCGATTCTATTTGCATTTGCTTCTAACAATAAAGCCATGATTTTTGGTGGTAAGAAAAAAAAAAAGAGAAAAACACGTATATCAAAGGATTAAGTATTTTCTATAGCTATTCCATCCATGATGTTTGGTATTTATTTTCCAGTATGTTTAAGAGCAGTTCTTGCTCGTTTAGTGCCAGAAAGAGATAAAGGTATATGAAAATCTATTGTAATTAATACATATAGATTGAAATTTTTCTAGGCAAAGCATTTAGTTCTGTTGCTTTAATTCAAAATCTTGATCTTTTATTGGGTACAGTTGCTTGTATTCAAATTTATCGTGCATCGATAAATATTTTTGTTGGTCTTGTTTTTATTTTTTGTGTTGCTACAAGATTAATTGCATTAATACTCATTCTGTAAGATGATTTTTAAAAAATCTTTTCAAGATAACTTTATTGCTTTATTAGTGTACAAATATTTCGTATCAGCCATTCACCACAGTTATCGGTAAAGGCATCGATTGACATAATTCAAAATCCACTTTTAGATATTCCATTGAAGAATGATAATGAATTAATTCGTTCATAAAAAAAAAGAGTAAAATTTATAATTTAATGATAAGCTGTGATTTTTCTTTGACAAGCAAATGCATTTTTTGATTTTAATAAAATTGTTTTTTTCTAGATAAAATGATTCATATATTGTTATGTCTTTTACATATATTTCTTGTTTGTAACTTCAGTATCAATGGCCTACCAGTTATAGAAAAAGTAAATATTATTGCTTTAAATAAAATCTTTATAAAATAATTTTTATTATACAGAAATCTAATATTGAAAATAGCACTTTGAATGCCGCACAACGTGCTATGCTATCTGAATATCAAATGGATAATTTACCAGCTGCTTTACGTATTTCACAAATCATACCGAAATTTGAACCACCGAAAAAATTTAATTTAACACAAATAGCAAAAGATTTAAAAGATTTTGGTATTCATAGTCTAAAAGATGATAAACATATTGAAGGTGTACCATTAGAACGTGATGGAAAGATAAACCCAGACTTTCATAAAGAAATATTTTTGGGTAATCATGAATTATTTGAAACAGATATTCAAAATGATGAACAAAAACGAGATAAAAAATTAGAAGAAATATTTAATGAGTATGAAAAATTGGATTTCAAAATAAATTAGTTCATATTTGTTTATTTATTTAGAGCAGATGTTGATCATGATCAACGTTTATCAAAAGATGAATTACTTAATTATGTTTTAAAAAATGTTAATCAACATATACACGAAGCTAAAGAAAGAAATTCACAATTATTTGTATTAATTGATTCAAATCAAGATGGTAGGATAAAAGAAATAATATAAATTTTGATTTTCAATTATATTTTTTGATAACTAAATGATTAAGCTTGAGAAATTGATATTATCAAAATTAATATTCTTTCATTTATATTTTTCTTTTTTATTAAATTAAGATAAGAAAATTCTTATCCACTTTATAGATTATCATACACGACAGTCATATACTCTCTAGTGAATATTAATGCTATAGCATGGTTATGAAAGTATATGAGATGATTAGCAAATATGTATTTATTCTAAACTTCCAACATTATAGAAGCCTGCTGTGTCTGACTTGAACACAAAAGAAGCAATTGAAGAAATCGAATAGATTAGCTCATTGCTTCTTACTATTCAAATATAACTCTGTTTATATACTTGATTTCTTTTGTATTGTATGTTCGTAAGCAACGGACAAATTAATTTCTTTAGCGACCTGAAGAATGTGTATGTAGACTTATTACTTCTTATATAGCTGCCGGAGAGCTGTGCTAAATGAATTAAGCATGCAATCATATTATTTTGTTAGATTGCTTTCTTTTATAAATTTATGCACAGCTGAGAAACAAAACGATATTAATTTTTATTAACTTGACAGAAATATGGTCAAATTTTTGGATGAAAAATACAACATTTTACAAGGGTGAACACTAATCAGTTCAAATTACATGAAAATTGATCACGCTCAACAATAAAAATTTGGGTGACATGGTACAGTATCAATTACTAGAGTACTCATGAAATTTGAACTATTCATCTCTAAAAAAAGAGAATTTTATGTCGTAATCAGAGGCTTACTTTATATTTCTGTCAAGGTAATTAAAATATATCTCGTTTCACTTCTGCATTGTGTACAAGCTTCTATATAATGAACTTGTTCAGCAAAATCATATAGG
Source organism: Rotaria sp. Silwood2 (assembly GCA_905329745.1). NCBI lineage: Eukaryota > Metazoa > Rotifera > Eurotatoria > Philodinida > Philodinidae > Rotaria > Rotaria sp. Silwood2. The sequence goes on along the minus strand of CAJNSZ010000082.1, from coordinate 140,193 downwards.
TACATATTTAATTAGATATTCTTTCTAATTTCTCCAAAGCTTGAGAATTTATTAGCATGTGTATTTTATTAATCGTCACTGTTAGCATTGATATCAGAATTCATCAAATACTGGAGATACACGATCGCGTAAATATGAAAAGTAGTGTAAAGAATTCATAGTTTTGTCTACTTAATAATATGGGATTAGAACAGAATTGACAGTTTGTCTCTGATCCCACAGAAACCATTATTGGTATTCTGAAATTGGTCACACAATTTGAAAAGTTCTATTTATTAGTTATTCAATATTTCTATACTTGTAAGCTAATGAACACATGAAAAAACTGTTTGCACTAGAAGATCACACCACTATAGTTTTTGATTTTTTGAAAAAATATTGTTTAAATAATATCTTTCATTTGAACACTTAATTTATCTTCGATGATGAAATATCCGATTTATATTCCCGTGTTAAGCCTTTTTGTGACATAAAATCTAAAAAGAATATGGAAATATACAGATAATAATATGCTTTCGCTCAGACTGTGGCAGGCAATTTAACAACATTGTCGCCCGCGTCACACAAATGTTGATATACGATCATAAGCCATATATCAATAATATCTCGTTATAGTGTATAAATTACATCTTTATTGCATCTTTGGAAGGATTAAGTAAAATGATGGTAAAGAAACGTATCTTAAAATTGACAGAATAAAAAAATTCCGTGCGATTAGCAACAACAGCTGCATCGAGCTTCACGTTTTGATCTCGCAAGGATTCTAAAAGCAGCTTTTTGTTTCATAGTCGAAGCAGAGGTGTACAATCTACTCGTGTGAGCGAATGTGTATGTTCAAGGAAATCATTGAAAGAATATTGGCTTTGGGGAAGAATCTTGAAAACAACTGAATTTATGAACATTTTTAAAGTCCTAAATTCGTTTAGAGAAAACTTTCCTTATTTACAACAGATGCTGCGTATCTTAGTCGAAGATACACATACACATTAGATTGATCTAAATGATAGAAAATTTCTGACGATCAGATATGTATCCTGACTCTTTTCTAAAATCATAAGAACTTAACATATTGAAATAAAATAGATAAAAGTTTTTGTTTTTTAATAGATACATAATGCTAACATTGATTTGTTTGTTTCATTAGGTAAAGTGACTTGGCATGAATATTTTGCTTTATATGTTAAATTTCACAAGATGAATTCAACTAGTGTTAAAGAATCGGATACTTTTGATTTTATTCAAGGACCATTTGATAATAATTGTAAATATATAAATTCAAAAACAAACTTTCATGAATCTATTTTTATTAGTTCAACGAGAATTAGTGAAAATTCGATTTCGTTGGACAGAAGCTGATGTTGGAGGTGATAATGAACTTGATATTGATGAATTTCTTGCTTTTCGTCATCCAGAAATAGCTGGTCATTCATATAAACATATTGTTGATGATCTTATTTTACAAATGGGTTTGTTAATTTTCTTTGAAAACCTTTTTATTTCATATTTTATTTTTTTTTTCAAGATCGTAATAATGATCAAAAATTAAATGAAACTGAATTTGCATTTTTACCTTGTTAGTAATAACTATTGATTTTTTGAAAATACCTCATGAATATTTCTTTCTAATTAGCAAGTATATTAGAAGATGGTGGAAATAAAGAATGGGTAGAAATGGATAAACGATGGTTAGAAGAACAAAAAAGAGAATTTCATGAAATGGATGAAAATAAAGATGGAATTTTAACAAAAGATGAATTATTAGTAATTTATTTCTTTTATCTTTTTTTCTTGTTCTTTTAAATTTGATGATTAATTTTTAGAAAGCATATGATCCAATGAATCGTGTTCATATAAGTAATCAAATAAAAAAGTTATATGAAAAAGTCGATGATTCTCCATCAGACAATGTTTTAACATTAAATGAAATTCAAAAACATGCTGATGTTTTTACTGATATGCGCATTTTAGATACAGAAAAGGCATTACATGATGAAATATAACATCAAAAAAAGACTTGTTATGTCCAGTTTTCTACTTTTTCCAACCAACTAGTATTTTATGTGATCTTACTGTTTGTTTTTGTTTTTGTTTTTGTTTTTATTGTTTTTCTCAGCTTTTTGTGCACAAGTTTAAATAAGATGACAAATACATATTAATTTTCAAGTATTTCAGAAATATTAAATATTATAATTTGTGTTAATGATGCATCAAGTTCATATCGAAATTATTGGTTTGAATTATAAAGATTAATAATTTTGAAATACTAGTGCTACGTTTTATTTTTCATTGTTGATTATGTTTATGTGAAATTAATGTAATTTGATCGATCGATATAATAAAATATAAAAAAATTGAATTAGAGAAACCATTTCCAGTGGAAGGAACAACTTCGAGATCAAATTTTTGTTTATCATGACACGCGATCTGGAATAGTATATTAAGTTGTAACGAATGTTATATGAAAAACAAACAGTCAAAGGAACTTATGCAATATTAAAAAAATTATTTCATGGTTAATGCTTTATATATTTGGCAAGACGAATGAATATACATGAGATATCGAAAAATGACAAAATCTTCTATGATTTGTTAAAGTGACAAATAGTGGCGTAACCAAAGATGGACTAGGTCTGACATCGCCCTAGCATCAGAAGAAAAAAAAACAATAATTGCCATCATTAACACTATATTTTTTCGATTCTTCTCCAAGATCGTATGGCATTACCGTATCACCCATCATCTCCTGATTACTTTACTAATGACAAGAGATCTTAGTTAAAAATAATTTCTATAATGTTGAAAATTAGCAATTCAAAAATCATAAGAATATTAGAGTTTTATGTTCAATTGTCTCGTATAGGTCATAAATTCTTTTTAAATTATTAGAATCGATTTATAAGATAAGATCTGTAAAAATAAAATATTTTCCAGTTGTTTTTTACATAAACAAATAAACATATTGTTGTCATTCGCATATTGATAGGAGTAGAAACTACGCGAAAAGAAACACATGTTCTAAATATATGATGTCTTCTATAACGAAGGATCTAGAAGTTACCAGAAGAAAAAGAAAGAATAATATCAAGTAAGGAGACTATAAATGTTTTTTTTTTGTTGAGCAAGCCTAGAAAACTATCACAAAAAACAAGACTATAAATAATTCTTGTTGATATATTCTTTTCTCAAACAATTCATTACTAAGTTCTAAAGGGTAGTTGAAAAGTATTGACTCATCTCAGTAAATCGATAATATCTATGGCTTACGGATCGAAATACGTAATTATATAGAAGAAGATTAGAGCTATTATCTGAATAAAATGATACTTCAAAATGCATAAATTTACTACAATAATATGGTCATTTTTACTAATCTTGATTGAATATTTTCATTTTTAGATTTTTTGAGAAAAACTTTTTTCTATCAATAAAATATCCAAACGATTTATAAATTTATTAGATTGACATTTTCTATAAATAGCAATAATTAAATTCTGTAATTAATTCACCTTGTTTTCAACCTTTCTAGAATATCCTTTATCATTTTTCTATACTAAAATTTTCCACAAATCAATAATCTTTTGTTTGACATACTCTTCATAAAATAAGACTATCTGTATAAAAATCTTTAACAATATTAAGTGTCATAAAACTGCAACTATGATTAGAAAATATAATGAATATTATTCTATTAAAATGATAATTCTGATAAAAGAATCTCTCTGAACAAAAAAGAATATAATTATTATAAAATTTTTTTTTTCTCAATAAATATAAGATGAAAACATTCACTTAAGATTAATAAAAATAACCGTAATATTGTACTACATTTAACCATTTCGAAGTATCCTTTTCTTTTTTAGATGATATAGCTCCATGATATCACTTCTAAATCATCATAATAATCTACCAGTAAAATAACAACAACTTTTCAAACTTTCGTAGCACTAGAATATTTATTTAAAAAAAATTATTAGTTCAATTTATAATTGATGAACAAAAAAATCAATGAAAATGCAATTAAAATATCTACACTTAATTTGAAAAAATCCTATCTATTCAAATTTTTTCATGTTTATTAGCACAAATATCGTAAAAATCATTTTCTTTTTGAAAAACAAAACACATATCTTACATGCTTTTCATTCGAACAAACTAAACATGGGTTAAATATTACACAAAGTTTTTAATATGAAATGACATTTTTGTCTCCGTCTATATTAATCGGCATGGTATCGTTCATTGTATTGATTGCCATTGTTTGATAAATCTTGCTTTGTGAAATTAAAACACCTTTGTCATCAGTTACATTCATTTCTTTATATAATTGTTTCTTTCCATCAACAATCAATTCTTTAATACATGTTGTTGTTTGTGTAGCACGAAATTTTTTTCGTCGATTTTTTTGTATTGATGTTGTTGATGGTGGATCTAATGTTGTTGTTGTACAAACAGGTTCAACAGCATCTAGCTTCTTTCTATCTTCCATCCAATCATCCATGTCATTCATAGAAAATGATGATGAACCAAATAAACGTTGAAAACGTTGATTCATCATTGCCATCATTTTATTCATATCTTCGAATATCGATAAGAAATTTGAATTATTATTCATTGAACCCCGAAAATTGTTCAATGGTACGTTTTGATCAAAGAAAGATGGATATGTCCAACAATGAGCCATGCCTAAGAGAAATATTAGGCAGGTTACTTGCATTAAACTCGCCATGAATATGCAATAAATATGATAAACTCTATGTTAATAAAAGAAAAATGTATATGTTCGCTTGTCGACAATAAAGGCAAAACTATACTGAGGCTTGTTCGCAACTGTATATATATATATGCATATATTAACCTGCGTCATTTGCCTTCTCTCTCTCTCTCTCTCTCTCTCGTTCTCTCTCTCTCGTCTTTATGTGTTTTTTTCTCATGTAAAATTGATAACAGAAATAGATTGGCCCTCGAATTGATTATACAACATGTTTGTCTACCGATTGAATATGACTAAAACGTTTGATTATTTTTATTGATTAAGATCGAGTAATTCATATGTTGACAAAGAGATACATTCTATCTTTATACTTGGAGAAATAGAAAAAAAAACCTTGGACATTCTCTTTTGAGAGAAATAGAATTAATCATATATCGTCTGATTGTATTTATTCAGTACAAGAACATTCGAGAAGATTCGAGGCATACTAACATTATTCGATCAATAGAACTAAAACATGATTCAAGCTTTTTTTCTATTCTAAATAAAAGATATCAATTGCACTTGCATTTATGATTTCTAAACTTTAATAGAATATTAATCTGAATATCAGATACACAATATGTATGCATTAAAAACATCTCAGAAAAAAAAGTAAATATGTATAAAACACTTTCATATTCAATGAAGGATGTCTAATACGATAATTGAATGATGAATTGATCGTTTTATAAATTTCTTATCGAATTTTTAATACTTATCATCGAATGACTGAATATACACGAGATATGCAATACAGATAAAACTCTTTACTAGTCCAATGTAATTTGGTTACTGAAGAGAAACAAAAGTTTTGCCTTTGTCATGAACTAAATTATCATCAGATACTTCTATTGATAAATGTTCAATGAAAAAATGAATAAAACCTATATCAATTTTTTTTTCTTATAAACAATGTATTCAAATTTTCATACATGAAGAGCACTTTGTTTCAAGACGTATATCATTTTGTATCGAAGTGGAAACAGAAACCAATTATGTTATTATGTAAGATGAATAAACTTACGCTTCAATTATAATTGACTTCAAGAAAAAATCATTCTCATTTGAATTCATTTCATTTTCTTTTCTCTTTACTTTACAGATACTGATGTTTCTTCGGTGATACTCATGTAAAAAAAAAATTAGATGAAAGTTGATTATCTAAAAATGATCATAATAAATTTCAATTCATTCTTTAACTTTAATCAATTGGAAATCGAATCGTTGATTATCTTTTTTTTATTTGTTGTATTAAAATAGATTTTTATCTGATTTATTATAACAAATTTCCTCATAAGTTGGTTACATAAAAAATCTTTTGCATTTGATAGCATTCAAATGCAATGCATGAAATAAAATTTGAAATTTTTACAAGATCGAAAGGTTTCTCTCTTCACTTACAATAAAATTTAGTCTATTCTATAAGAGAAGCTTCACCATATTCATGACAATGTTTTACTGCTGTTAATGAGATAGTTGGTTCTGTTGCATTTTATTCAAATCTCAATTGTATTGTTTTAAATCCTATTTGTAACTTCTGTAAAAAGTCTTATATTAATGCAACAATAAGGAAGAATTCAAATCAATAAATAACTTCTTTATCGAAAGTCATGTGCTGGTTGTTTTGCATTAAATTGGTCAATAGATTTATATCAAAAAGTCACAAATTATACTTTTTATCGAATTTTAACAGGAAATAAAATTCTTCATCGTATCCAAATGTTACGTGTGACTATAATTGACGAATTTAAATCAAATTGATCTAATCAAGACGTTGAAGGTTATCTTATCAAAATAAATCAGAGTGTGAGTAGATCCATAAATTCTTTCATCACTCATACCCACACTCTCAAAGTAGAAATATATTTATCACTTTGCCCCCAAATACATAAATATTACAAAGAGAAGAAAGTTTTGAAGAATTAAGGCTCATTGGTTGAGACATGACTATTTAATTTTGTATAACAGTGCATAGCAATAAAAAAACACGAATAGAAAATCATGCTTCGAGACAGCAATAGTGGAAGAATCAGATGTAAAAATATAATCTAAGATGGCCACAAGTGATTAAAGTAACGGGAATGAGTAAATGGATATAATGACATCGGCGGAAGCACAAAAGAAACTCCTTTACAAATATACCAATAAGAGTCTTATGATAAAGATTTAGGTAAAAGAATATAGCCATAAGGATTTAGATTTAATGGTATAAGTATAGAAGTATAGAGATAGTGATATATGTGTAAGGGTACAGTCAAACAAGTAAAGACATATAAGTATACCTTAGAGGTCTACGGAGCAAACTTTTTCGTGTTCCGAATCCCGTTTGTCCTGCGGAACGGAACAAACGGGATTTTTCGAGATTCGGAACTGTCTCGCAGACCTCTAGTAAATCTATATCTAGTGATACAACGATAGCTATAAATATTAACTGTATATTCATCGGTTGCTATGACTAAGTAGCTTCGTTGTTCGGCACGTATCTGTGCGATATTCTGTTCAAATCTCAGTCCCATGAACCATAAAGTGACCCTGGAAAAGTCACTAACGGCTGTTTTTTTTGAATCATCCGTCCCATAGCATGCTGACTACTTTGTGACATACACCTGTTCTTGTGACTAGTATGTGGTTAGTTTGTATATATGGACAGCTCAAGCAATGAAGTACAAGAATCATGATAGTATAAGCTACGATATGATGTAACAAGAAACTATTCTGAACGCTGCAACTACGTATGCAGAAAAAAACAGAACTCTAAGCTAGGTGAATTTTTGTAAAAGAATGAAGAAATATACCGATATTTAACAGTACGATCATATCCTTGACTCTTATACGTAGCTTAATATAAGTCTTGATGCAAGATTTCTGTGACCACGATTTTTTATGATAGGTTTTGTATGATCATTGCAGTATCAGAGTAATATCTGTTAAGAGCATATCAAAATCTATTCTTAATAACTGATTACTTTACCTGTAGTTTTAACTTTTTCTCGTCTTAATTTCTGTCTAACATTAAAATTCTTTCAAAACAAAACACACAAAAAGAACTTGGCTATTATTATATCAAACAATGCAGTGAGTATCACATAATTTTAACTAATACGATTCACAGTTTGTATTGCTGATAACTTCAGTATTATCTCAAGATAGTCGGTCACATAAATACAAAATAAAGTCAAATATTAAAGTGAGCATAAGGAATTACAAGATTATAATTTGAAAAAAACTTATATCAAATTACATTGAATATGATTTATTTTTTTGTAGTCAAAATAAAGTAAATAACTACTTCAAATTAGTTTTATTTACATAAAAGATTATTATGAAATAAATACACGAGGTTAACTTTATTTTATATTGTTTTACAATAAAAGAAATTAGTATGATTTGTTCGAATTGAAATAAATCAAGAAAATATTAACAGATTTAATCAACGAAAAACAAACACTTATATAAAATTAATTAGATTCCAATGTATTTCAAAAAAAAAGTGAAGTAATATCAAACAATCTTATCTAAAAGTAAAAAAGAAAAGAAAATATTTGACTCTGTTTCAATAAAAAAAAATACGAAGAGCACTCGTTTTCTATGGAGGTGCATGAAAATCCAGCGGAATATCATCTAAAAAAACAATAAATTTGATTCGTCAAACATATGTGATCACTTATGTTATTTTGTTTTTAACAGGTAAGCATTATTGTAAAACATAAATGTAGAATACTAAACTCTAACTATTCATTTATTGCTTTTTTATAAACTCTTTCTCTTCATGAACCTTTGCTACGGTTTTGTAGTCCGATGCAAACGCATTTGTCCTTGTACTATTCCTGTATTCATAAATTCTTTTTAAGTACATGAACAGAATAAAACATTAGATGAGTGATTTATCATGACAGGTTTTAAACACAATCGTTTAAATAATAAATTCTTCACCTAAAGATTTATTCTGTTCATCTACCTAAAAAGGATTTATGAACAAAGAAAACAGTACAAGAGCATACGTATTTGCAACGGGTTACAAATCCTTGCTAAGATTTATGAAAGGGTAGATAACGTTCATACACTTAAAAAAAGGTTTTATGTAATGTTAATACACGAATAGTGAGGGTTTATTGTTTTACACTTATTTTTTTATAGTGATAATTCTACAAAAGATGTATTTTGTGGAACTGACGTATATTTTCGAAAATAGTGAGTGATGTAATTTTTAAGTCGAAGTTTTGAAACTCCTGCCTTCTCTCCATTACAAAACTTAACAATTGACATTAATAAAACGGCTTACGAGATTCTAGAATATTGCAAACCCTTACTTAAACATTACATGGCTCGAATACATTTTTCAATATTCAAAATAGAACAGCTTATCATCTTTTCTCAAAAGGAATAATTATATTCAAGATATCAAGGATGATGTTTTGATTTTTCACAACTGTCATATAAACGACACAAAAACATCAACTGATTAAGTTCAAATTTTCAAGAATGATCGATTTCAGTCTTTGCAAATTCATCGAGATACATAAAAGATCGTTGGGCTCTGCTGTAGATATAAAGAATGTACACAACAGACTTATTTGTCCATTAGATCAATGATTAGAATAATAATAATAAACTATGAAAATGAAATTAAAATAAATACCCAGCGAATAGCAACAAGACAAACAAACAAACAACCAGCGCCAATCAAAAAATCAAAAAACAATATAATCTCTGGTCGAAATGTGATAATTAAAACAAAATAGCGTTTGCTGGTAGTCGATTGTCCTTGGAAAAGGTCTATCGTCTTTTCGACATTTTATACATTGCACATTTCCTATTAGTATAATTAAGCTAAATAAAACATGCAAGTTTCACATTTCAGTCCTCAAGTGACAGTGGCTACAAGCTTTTCAATTCGAAAAGACCCAACATTTTAACTCGGACGTATTTAGAGGCGCAACAAATCTCCAATAGATTTGGGGCGACATTTTTTAGATTCGGATTCGAATTTGAATTTGTTTTCTAGAATTTGGGACTTGGCTTAGATCTAGTTCTAGACCCGAATTTCGTTTGAATTTTAGCAATCGTTTGGATTTGGGTTTTCGACCTACATAATCCCAACTTTGAAACTACGTTGGAATGAAACAAAATCCGAATGTCAAATCCAAATTTAAATTCAAACGCAAATCCTACGCACCCAAATCTAAATAGCGGCGTAAGTGATCTCTGAAGGCAGAGAGCCTAGCGGGCGCAGAGAATTTTTAACATAAACAGGTGCTCAAAATAGGAGGCTGTGTAGTTAAATTTTTAAAGAGAGGGGGGGGGGGCGTAACGCCCCACGCCTCCCATATTTACGTCCCTGAATCCAAATCTAAGATCCAAATCCAAATTCCAAACCTAAACATATACCAGATTCAAACTATTTCATATCAATTTTGAATGGTTGCGATTCTTTTCTCTTTTCTGACGCTTTATCTTACAAAGCCTCGTCAGATTTGGGTAATTTAAGACCAAGCGTAAACCCAAATCTTTCTACACTAAATTCCAAGGCCTTGGATTTGTTGCACCCTAAATATATTCAATCTGTTCATTGTTAAATAGAACATTATCTTTATAAAAACTAATAACATAAAATAAACGTAAAATAATGCTCTTACAATATCATACGACATCTTACAAGATTCTGATTTGCAACTTTTGCAAGAATCATGTAAGATTTACAGAGGTATCTTACAGTATGATATTGGTACGTTTTCATAAAATAATACAACATGAATTTTATGGTGTCCGACAATCAGTAAAATCTTGTACGATTTCTGTAAAATGTTTTGATGTGATAATTTCATCAGTTTACTTTGTGCAATAATTAAGATGCTTATGAAAGAGATTTTTTATGTTGCTCGTATTAAATTGAAATAATTCCTCATGATGAAAGGTTTTTAGCACTCGTAAGGTGGTAATAATTTGTCAATAATTTTTAATTATTCATATATTTCGTGTCGATTCACATTCTTTCTTGTTCTTGTTTAATTTGAAAGCATAACTAGCGTGCATTTTTTTGCACATTCATGCATGATATTCATATTCAATGATGATAGACAGAGAGTATGTAAAATGGAAATAAGCTAGAAAAAACTGTCCAAATTACAATTGTTCTTCCGAGAGAAAAAAACATATGCAAAGTACAGGTAATGTACGAAGGAAAAAATGACTCTGCCTATAGTTATTTTATTTTTCAATAAAGGGTAATATGGTCTTTTATTTGACAGCTGTAATGGTGGAGTTTTCAAATAATTATTATTTTTTATTATTTTGAAATTTTCTATTCAACAACTAAAAACGTTTCATTATAATAATGAGTTTACGACGATCAATTGTGTTATTAATATTGTACATTTATCGAACTATTTCGTCAAGTGGTCGACGTTTTCGTTATTGGAGGCTTGCTATTGTCGCTGTCATTATCTGTTTCATCATTGCTGTATCTACTCTAATAAAAAAAACGACTCTTGGTAATAATAGTTTAGAGCATCGATTATCGAAGATAGAGGAAAAAAATAAAAAACATGAATTTATCATTGAACAACGATTTATGACTATGTTTATAAATGAAACTAATACTAACATAACATTGTAAGTATTTATTTGATATAATTAAAAAGTAAGTTAGATTAGAGGATAAGAAAATTTTTTGCTATTCCTTTAGAAAGGAATCACATGAAAAAATACCATCTGATGCACGTTTACGTTATTCATTTATTGATATTGATCATCTTAATGTTGATATAAGTTATCTTGATGAAGCATATCGTCCTTCACAGCAATTAAATATCGATCTTTTATCTGCAAAGAGTCATCCATATACGCGTATACTTAATGTTAAAGGTAATTCTACTGTTATCATATACAATCGACTACCGCAATGTTACGAATTTACCATGAGATCATTATTACACGATGTATCTCGTGTTCATTCATATACTTATGTATCAAGTACAATATATGTTCCATTTTCTTATAATAAATCTGCATCACTTTCGATAGCACGATCGTTAAATCAACATAAATTTAAACAATTAATATATGAACGACATATATATTTCTTTGATTTTTATGCATTACAATTTCCTAATCATCCTGTATGGATTAATCTAGTTCGTGATCCAATAGCTAGAATAGCAGCAGAATATGAACGTTCACGTGAAATTTGTCGAACGACAAATCGTTGCTTTGTACAAGCAGATACAATAAAAGAAACACTTGATGAATGTGTTGTAAAACGATCACCAAAAGAATGTATTTCATCTCAAAATGGTATTGCAAGGATGTTACCATTTTTTTGTGGGCTAACATTTCCAAAGCGATGTCAAAAAGAAAATGATTGGGCATTACGAAAAGCAAAACAAAATATTAACCTTTTCTATACAGTTGTTGGTATTGCAGAAGAATTTTATAAATTTTTATACGTTCTTGGTATGTTCTTTTATTTGAATTTAAACGAAAATGACTTGTACTGATGAAGTCTTCTTTGTGAAACTTACGTAGTTTTTCGACGAAAATATAGTCAATGAAAGTTTAAATCGAAATTTTGGCAACTCCTTCTCTAGGTTTTAGATATCCGGAAACGGGGAAGCCAAAGATAACTGGAGACGTTTTCATAGCAAAGGAGGAATGAGGAAGGTCAACGATTATCATGCACGTTTTTCTAGTAACATGAGAAGCTGCATCAGTAATAACAGCGCTTCCAATTTATTTTGCAATTTTATAGAATCTTTCAAAGCAGTCTATGAATCTAAGATTTCTACTCTAGATTCGAACTAATCCAAATATTGCAGATTTTTGCATTTAATGCAGCGAAATAATCTTATTGTAGGTGCCAATCAGTGGTATTATTTATGTAGCAAAGTCAGAATATAGTGGATATTCAAAAGTATAAACTTATTGAATTATAATTTTAGGTAAAACTTCACAGTATGCGCTAAAATTCGTTGAGAGAAAGGATAATACATTCGGAAACTTACTGAATGGTTAAATCTATGTGTATAGCAGGCTAATGTGATGGTTGAACCGATGAAACGAAAAATCAAAAGATATATGCCGCTTCCAATAATACGTATAATATATATTATCATTAAGAGAAAAGAAATTATATCATTGAATATATATCTGATAATACAAAAAAGTGCTTTTAATATATAAATATTAAATGAATCAACTAAATTGATAGAATAGGAATTATAAAGGCAAACATTTTCAAAAGGATAAAATCTAAAAACGTGCGTATCAACTGTAAAATTATTATAATTTCGAATTATTTGGCATTTTCTTGTAAATAATTTGTTTTAATCTCTCTGACAATATACCATAAATGTATAATAGTGAGAATTTGTAAGTTCCACATTTTGTTTCTCTATGAAAGCGCACTGACAAGTTTTTTTTTTTATTATGAAATAGTTAATGTGTTTTGTTTTTTCATTTAGAAAAACTCCTACCACAATATTTTAAACTTGCTCGTCTTATATTTATGAATCAACAAAATTCAAAAATATTGGTAGATGACAGAGATTTGAATATTCGACTTCCAAATGAAAACACAATCAAACTTCTTAAACCACTTCTTCAATACGAATATGATTTATATGATTATATTAAACAACGATTTTTACGTCAATATGAATTATTAGTTGAGCTTGATAATTGAACTTTGTTTCAAGATGACAAAAAAAAACAGAAGCAAATTTTATTTTAGTGTTTCAATCTGTTCTTGAATTATTAAGAAAGTTTTTAAAATTACATGAGCATTTTCATTGGCAATAACCGACTATAACATGAAGGATAAATAACAAGAATCGTCGAAAATAATTCATAATCGAATAGTTATGAATTGACTCTTTTTAGTAAGACTCAAAAGATGAATGTTACAAATAAACTAGACTTTTGTTATCTAACTGTTAATAAACATTTATTCATCTATCCTTCAAGTCATGACTTGCTCGAAAGCAATTAGAAGTTTTTTGCTTATAAGAATTCTTAGGTTCGCATATGGCTCCCTCCTCTCAAGTTTTGATCACTGATACAAACATTTTGTAATTGAATCGGTGCTTGTTTTTTTATGAAAATCACAGAAATTTCTGGCTGCCTTTCAAAGGAAAATAGCGAGTAGAAGTTCAAAGTCATCGTTTTCCAGCTCTTCCTAATTTTTTTAGCAATCAGAGTCAAATGTCAACAGTCTAGTCCCCTAGTAACTGAAGACTCAAGCAAGTATGATCAAAAGTCAATCAGTCTGTTTCATTGTTAGCCAAAACTAACAACCAAAAGTTTCAATCATTGACCTACTCAACCTCAAATATTACTAAAAGTTAAGGACATATTCTGCTAAAACAAAACGTATTGATTTAGATTCAATCTATCATGATTGGAATACAATTAATCATTTGCTAAGTTAAGACTCAATATTTCTATATCTTTACAAAAGTTACTAGATCATTTATTTCTTTTTGTACTTGAAAATCATCGCCACTCATTGATTTTTATTTTCAATTAGTCTAATTGATTGATAATGATCGAATGATGAAAATGAAATAGGTATATAAATAATATACATATTTTGTACTATTAGATTGCATATATGATATCAGTAATTATTTATTTAGTGTTTCTCACTATACAGCTTTATACAAATGGAGATGTTCCTTTTTCTAACTTTAATAAAAAAGAACAAGATATGTAAAGATTTTGTTTAAGGAATAATATGGTTACCTGACAATCAATTTAATTAAATATTTTGTCCATCTATCATGTTATACATAAAAATTAGTTTTTTTTATCAAATAAAAGTTAATAGATGGGTGTATGATTATTAAAAAAACTTAGAATTATTTACATAACTCAATATGAAAAAATATGACTTTATCAGATAGACTTCTGAAGAGAACTGTCTGACTATCTTTAGCATTACAGCTTTGTTTTATTGATAAAAGTAGATTTCGATGGAATTAGAAAAGAATTTTTACAAGAATTTATATCCTTAGATTTTCTTTTCAAAACGATGACTATTGTAATGTATATTCATGTGAAAGAATTTTCATAAATTAAGATAGACGATACTCGAATAAATATTGAAAAAGAAGCGGTCATTTTTGTGCACATTGTCTTTTCGATAGAACACCTACCGATAGAGAATTATTTCGAAGAATTTTAGTTGCCTATAACTATTTTATAAAAGTTATTATTTTTGACGAAAATTGCATACGGAAAGTAAAGAAAATAGACAACATTCATTCAAAAAATGTACAAGAGGTTCAATAAGATGAAGTTCAACGTTGATTTTTGTTGTTGATTAATTAAGGTGATACTGTATGAATATTTTACACTATAAGGTAAATTTCATAATATGAATGCAATTTCAATCGAAAAGTCGAATAACTTTGATTTTTATGCATGGATCATTCGATAGAGAATTTCAAAAACTCGATGAAGACAATCAGTAACTCATTTGAAAAGATATATTACTGATATAATATCTCTCTTTTATACCATAAAATTCGATTCTTTTTTTAAATTAGTTGTCATAGTCTTATAATGCAATGAAGTCTATACTAGAGATCTCACCGAGTCAAAGAAAGTCGGCCCATCGTTTGTCGACCTTTGACTCAGTTCGATCCATGACTTTTTTTGCGTAAAAGATGGCTAATCCGTGGGCCATTCATCTAATTGCATTAAATAACTTATTAACACTTGAATGGGCAAGCATATGTCGAGTAGAGTAGTTGATGTATAAGCAAATGTTCAGTAACATATTTGACAACTTCAAAAATTTTCAAGTCTCTCGAATTCAGCAATATTTTCTAATTTTTTTTAGTCGGAAAACCAAAACTTTCTAGATTAAAAAATATATTTGCTTTTTCATTCTTAATAACAACGTATGTTGATCGTTATTATTTCAAAACCAATTTGATCCGTTCGGAAGTGCACTGTTTTGTATGTGATGATGAATCAGCACCGGTAATTGAAGAAAATGTCTTAACAAAAATTGTTGATTGAAGAAGTTCAGTAGGAATAAAATTACAATTAGAAAAAGTAATTGACGATCGCATTGTACTTGTTGATGAATGAGAAGAATTAGGCAAGAACATTTTATTAAATATAAAAAAAGTTTTTTAACGTGACGACAATATTATCCCTTACTTTTTTTATTTGTTGTTCATTGTAGAAATCTTTTAACCAATAGAAGATTTACATGGGATTATTTATCGAAAAACAATTTAGCCGAAATACGCAATATCTATAGAAAAGTTTATGTTTTATTCAAAATCCGGTTCATAGGCGTTTATTGCTATCTCGAATCAGTCCGGTCCAGCCCATGATTTTTTATTTAAAAAAATAATTCGCCAAATGGCTCCTATTCGGCTTGACCAATTGAGGTCTCTGGTCTATATCTAGAAGTAATAGAATAAACAACTGCTTTTTTTTGTAAAATTGACAATGTCTAATCAAATAAATAGCGCTCTATCCTTAAAGAATGAATAACATGATAATTATGATAGGCATATCAATTTGAAAATATTCGATATTAGACAAGATTTACTGAATTTTTGTTTTATTAATATCTTTAAGAAAGTATTTTAAAAAGAGCATAATAAAAGCATGTTCGTCAATTTATTTTATTATTTAGTTGTATTTTTTAAAATTCTGTTTTTGGTCGAGTTTTGAGGTATTCTGGAACTTTTGGTTGTTTTGCAACTTCTTGGATATTTTGTTTTAACCATTGATAACTATTTAAAATATTTTCATCTATTCCAAGAAGAGTTTTTCCAATACCAAAAAATAATAAATCAACCCATGTTAAATGATTACTAACAAAGAATGAGCCACCATTACCATATAATTTACCTAATACTTCAAGGTTTTGTAAGTGTTTCGGTAAGTTATCAACTACAAATCTTTTTAAGAGTTGGTCTCTTTTCGTTTCATCTGGTTCCCAACGTGCTGATACATATCCCGTCCTAAGATCATTAATTGTATCAGCCACAGCATCGACTTTGGCTTGTTCAAGATTATCTTTACCAGCTAATTGAAATTGTTTAGCAAGAAAACGAGCTATTGATATTGATTGTGGTAATTTCTCTCCATCAAATTTTCAGAACAGGCACTTGGCCTAAAGGTATTTCACTTTTATGTGATGGTCATTGATCACGTTCATAACGAATATCTTCATATTTTTTACCAGCAGCAGCAAATATTAAACTAAAGACTTCAGCGCGACTGCGTCCATTAAAATAGTATAGCTTGTACGTCGACATTGTTGCGGCCGAAATGTAGCTAGTATTTGTAAAAGAAAGAGAAAATGTTATAAATGAGAAAAGATTTGTATAAGAGACTAGTAAAATTATCGTCCACACCCTGCTCGGCTTTTTTCTCGTTATCGTCGACGACTACTGCAGAAAAACGAGAAAAAGAAAGAAAAAACTACTGATAATGCATATTCACCTGCAACAAATAAGAAATTTAGTTGACTAACCCAACAAAAACAACATTCTTTGCTCCGTAGATAACGCCAAAAATGTACTCAGCTTCTCTCGCGAAAAAGGAAAGGCAAAAAATTAATACTCTGTATTGAATCGATCATTATATTCATGATTTTTCCAAATTAGTACAATCGACTGATAATAGTCAATTAATGACAGTAAAATGAATCGAGAAGTATTGATCAGTAAAATTATCTTTGGTAATCTTTATAGATCTATATTCGAAACAATTATGATTTACATCACTTATAAATAAAGAACATTTCTTATACTTTTCACTTCATGTGACAAATTGATTTTGCACGATAGAATTATTGTATGCCAATCATGCCAACTTTCCTTGCTTA
This sequence comes from Rotaria sp. Silwood2, assembly GCA_905329745.1. Classification (NCBI taxonomy): domain Eukaryota; kingdom Metazoa; phylum Rotifera; class Eurotatoria; order Philodinida; family Philodinidae; genus Rotaria; species Rotaria sp. Silwood2. The sequence continues at coordinate 122,587 of CAJNSZ010000082.1, read as the reverse complement.
TAATTAGATCTCAACGAGACTAGTAAAAGCCTATAAAAGTTCGTCCCCATGCACTGTTCGTTCCAAGACATTACAATTTAACTGAAGTTTTTCATTCCTGACAAAGTATATCTGAAAAAGTCGAATTCTGAAATTTTGCTCTGAATTTTGCCCGTGGTTAGATCCCCTGGACTTTAGAGTGTTGTAAAATTTGAGCTCAAAATAATATGTCTTTCTTGAAATATCGAATCTTGAAACTATGTAGCTTTCTAACCTTTTCTTGTGATGCACTATTGTTTTTGGATATTCAATATCTCGAACAAAACATATTCGTTTAGGCACAAATTTTTAGGGCATTTTACGATCTATGAGACCTACCTATATGCTAATTTTTAGGTTGAAATTTCAGAATTCAAAATTTTTCACAAATAAATTATTAAAGATAAAATGTGCAGGAAAATTGTACAAAATTAGAAACGACAGCGTATGGCGATGAAGCCTGATAGACTTCTATTAGCCTTATCAGGACTTAATTATGGTCAAAATATCAGTTCAATTGGCGAGTCACACTTGGAGACCTTCTCTCTTAAGACAAAACTACTATTTTCCCACAATATTTCGTGAACATTTAATATCTTGTCAAGAAAACAAGCATTTTTACAAAAATTTTCACGACATCATCATAATAAGCAAACCTATTATAAGCAAATTGTAGTTGAACGTTTAACCATTTCTTTTTTCCCTAATAGCCAGCATATAGGTGCATTGGGATGTCAATAAAATGGTAATAATCTCGAAATGAACATGCATGACTTCAACAATCATAAAAAATATATTTGTATATCAGCTGTAATAAAATCTTTCTTAATGATGAATCATTTAATAATGGACTGTGAAAAGAAATAGTGTTGTACATGTTCACTACAATATATGACGCATATTTATTTCAATCAAGAATTTACTACTTTATCGTGAAATAAAAAGTTCAACAGCAAAAACCAACAAAAGAACTAAAAAATCTTTTGCATTCAAAATAACCAACACCATTGCATAGATTCGTTTGCACGAAAATAGTCACAGCTATATTCGTTTCACTTGGTTTCTAATGTATTAGAATACATAGCGATATAAAAGACTTTTAAAAAATCATAATAAACTATTTATCAAATAAATTCTTAACATAATATTAATCTTCTTCCGCAAACTGCATGCGATTAAAGAAAAGATGACTAAATATATATTTAAATGTTTGTTTTTAATTATTCCTTAGGTAACCAAAGGATTCTATGAATTTTCGGTATTCTATTTTAAAATTTTTTAATGAGACAATTTCAATAAAAGATAAAGATATCTATGAAGTGAAAATTTTATTTTCCGAAATATCATTTTATTGTTACGTAAGGCAAAAATGAGAAGCAAGATGACGTACAATAATAAAAGGAGTTCATTGAAACTTCATCTCAATAACATGTTCAAAAAAGAAGTTAAAAGAAGAATAAGAACAGAGAAGTAATCTATGAATGTTTATTTTTTAATTTTGTTTTTTTACATTGCTGTTTGTGGTCGGTTTTTGAGATACTCTGCAATATTTGGTTGTTTTTCAACTTCAACACGGTTATTTTTTAACCATGGATGATTATCCAAAGCCTTTGCATCTAATTGAAGCATAATGTATCCCACTTCATAAAAAAATAAATCTACCCATGTTAAATGATTACCAACAAAGAATGGACCACCATTACCATATAATTTACCTAATACTTCAAGATTTTGTAAATGTTTGGGTAATTCTTCCGCAATAAATTTTTTAATAAGTTCTTGCTTTTTTATTTCATCTGATTCCCAACGAATCGGTACAAACTTAGTCGCTAAATCGTTAATTGTATCAACAACAGCATCGACTTTAGCTTGCTCAAAATTATCTCTACCAGCTAATTGAAATTGTTTAGCAAGAAAACGAGCAATTGATAATGATTGTGGTAATTTTGTTCCATCAAATTCGAGAACAGGAATTTGACCTAAAGGCATTTCACTTTTATGTGATGGCCATTNGAAAACTTCTTAAATGAATAAAATCACTAAAAATCATTAGGCTTTGATGGAAAAATGAGCTTCATTTTTACCCGGTGACTAATGCTTTTGATTGTTAAACTTATTCGTCGAACGAATAGCTTTATTTTGAAGCATTCTATTCATTTAATTACAAAATAGTCAACTATTTTTCATAGCGACTAATTTTCGTAGCGACCAATTTTCGTAGCGACTAATTTTCGTAGCGACCAATTATCCGCGACCAATTTTCGTTCGACCATTTTTCGTTCGACCAATTTTCGTAGACCCCGTATATGGTAATATTTTCGTATCTACTTTTTAAATTCAGCTTCATTCAAATGAAGTTGAAAATAAAATAATGATTCATCATCATTGGTTAATTTCAACACGAATTCCTAAATTTTAAACGATCACAAAAAAGATAAATGTACACATAGACATATGTCACAGGCAAAATTTAACTTTAGGCAAAATTAAACTCAGGCAAAATTCGTATTAGAAGAGGCGCAAAATTGTGAAAATATTTTCGCTTTATTTAGAGATGATTTTTTAAAAATCATTTACATTTAGCAAGCTCATCAAAACATTCATTCTCATTTAATCGGTGCAATAATCCAACATATCCATAACTTCTTTGCGGATTTCACAACTATCATATGATCCTCGTTTAATTTCCAAACAAAAATATTTAGAATAAGAAAAATATCATTTGAACATTCTTGACTACTTTTTATTCTCATCAATATTTTTCTTCAAACAAAATTTGAAAAATTGTTCTTATACTGAAATCATTGACAACCATAACAAGCTAGAAAGAATTGTCACCGATCGTCATTATATGTTCTAATTGTTTGTTTATAACTCTCATCTTTATTCACTTTTACAAGAACAAATCACATAAATAAAATGTGCCTAATACCTGGTGCACTTTATGGTTAAAAAGAAAACAAAAGAATACTCATTCGATTGTATGCATTTTTTTAACCGCTGTAATAAATTATTTTATCGACATTAGGCGAAATGAACATCTAGAACTAGTCTAGAGGCAATAAATGTTTTAAAGTACTATTCAAAAACTGATTCCTTTTTTCTTTTTTTTCTCATGTTTTGGTCGGGTAGAGGCTGAATGTTCTGAACATTTTGTTATATATCTTTGTAACTTTCATAGAAAGGATGTAATGTGGTTAATAGGTTGAACAGTTCCTGTTTAAAAACTAGAAAATTAAAATTTTAAAAATTTTTTTAAGCAACCGTAATGAACTTTTTTTATCAACATCAACTGAAATGAGCATCTAGAACTATTTTAAAGGCAATGAATATTTTTTTAGGTACTATTCACAAAGCATACTTTTTTTTTCATCCTTTAATTTTTATCAATACAATACTCTCGATCTTTCATCGAAACTAATGAATAATAAGTCGAGCAATAAATCTCAGAAATAATAAATAACACAATATATATTTGTATACACATTCAATCGCAAAAAACGTTCCTGGAGATAGATGCAAGACAACGCTCACTAACCAAGGTTTTTCAGGAACTCCCACCTCATAACATGCACTATCTTCCAATATACACCTAGTGCAACTACAGTGCTCACGAAAAAACTTAATGCATCATGCTCACTTCACACTAGTCTTGACGATGTCTGCAGATAAACACTAAACATTACCTCAAATCTTATGCTAAATTACATACAAAATGCAAGCAAACTCTACATCTTCCTAAATCTTATACTAATTTATATAGAAAAAGCTAGCATAGTCTTTATCTTAGATTTAGTATGTACCTTGTTTTAAAATCTTACACCACAGATGATAGCTGCAGTATAACATTCACAGGTCTATTTTTTTGTATTAATTTTCGAAAATTTAAACTTTGAAAAAGTCAGTATAATTTTGCCTGACACATATACATATACGATAAACTCACATCTTGAGAATTTCCAGTTTGAAATTCAACTTTGAACCGAATTTTTCTATTTTTAAATAAAAGCAAATGAGAGATAATTCTTAATGAGATTATTTCATACCTTTTGTCAGTTACTCCATTTGATACACATTGAATGGTAATATTTTTATTAAAGACCACCGGTTGTGATGATGCTGATGCCATGATCACCTTCTGAAAAACAAAATTGATAAAGATTTCTACAAAGACAAATAGTGTCTTTGAAAATAAAATCAATATAATGCTGAATCATTTTTTTAGTGTAGACATGGCCATAGTAGTTATAAGTTGATAACTATATGCTCAAATCAGGTCGCGTGCCATTGGTACGCGTTTATTGGTTGAGATAAGCTCCATACATTGTTTTACCATTGCATTCCAAGAGGGCGAGACATAGTAGAAATGATTGATTATTATTTGAAGTGAATCACAAACCGCAACATGAGATATTCAGAAGATCAACTCATTATCTAAATATCTTTATTTATAAATACTTTTTATTTTCACCTTAATTTTTATTTGTTGTGAGAAAAAGTCTGAAGCAAAATAATTATTTATAAATAGATGTCACCATTTATCTACTTATGATACTTTTCTGATGCCTGTTAAATAAACTTTTCCTCCTTTCTGTCATTGAAAGTATTACTTTTCTTATCTATTCGTATATGTTTCTATTGATTGACTGGAATCCTTATTCTTTCTATCTTTCCATTTCTTATTCTTCTCTTTTTATAAATGTGAACCAGATTACGGCACAATAAATTATAATGTTAAAAAAAAATAGTCGTCTATATATATAGAAAAGAGCAAGCATAGAAATGGCCATATTGGATGTGACTAAGTGTTTTTCTTCTTCACCAATCAGCTTTACCTGGATGATAAAGAGAAAAAAAAGAAATGATAACAGTGAATATACTTCTGAAACCGAAATCATCTCTCTCTACAATTTATTTTCTAGAGAGACATTTTTTAGCAGTATTTATAACGAAATATACTTGTTTTATATTAGAAAGAAAAAAAATTCTCGAATTTTATTAACAGTCAAAACTACAAAAAAGCTTATGATTTGATTCTATCTATCATTTCCGCTCGTTAGTTCTTCTTCAATTAGTACAGTAAATTGATACTAATCAAATGATGATAATATTAATAAGAAGATAAACATCAGTCAATGAATGTGTCGACATTCTCTCATCCTTATGTTCACGGCAATAGGCATACATGTTACTTCGAAATTTTGAACATCTCCTCCTACTTTTTTCTTCATATCATAGTCCAAATCAAACAAATAAGAAAAACGAATCGTACAGACATCGGATACTTATACTATTCATATATGATTTCAATTCTTCTTTGTTAATTACTTTTTTTTTCTCATATACATGTATATATATATATATATATGTGTGTGTATATGTTCACCATGATATTTAGAACTCGTCATGAAATATTGGAAGTTATTTTAGTGAAGAAATAATATGCTTACATAAGAATTCATGTAATTCACTTATTGAAAAGTGCTATAATTGAACACTCAATTCTTACCTATTGACATTGATGAGAAAAAGCTCTTGTCAACAATCGTCGTCTTATTCATTCATTCATTCATTCATTTACATTCTTATTTGTAAAGACACATTGAGAAAACGAATATATGAGTATAGTTATTGTTGATCAAATCACATGCATATGTCTATTTATATATGGTCCGATTTTGCGCTTACTATTTCATATTTGGTATATTATTAAACCATTTTCGTATTCATTCAACCATTTATTACTCATTAAATGAAAGTAAAAAGTTTTATAGATGAATCGATGTGTGTTTATGCTCAATGAATAAAATAAAGTTGGCTCATTGACATGGATGACCGCAACAGGATTGAATAACAACAAATGGAAGATAGACAATCCAATATGAAAAAAAATAAGAGTCATAGAAACGTTTCGAAAACTGAAAGTCGATTCAAGGCTAAATTCGGTATGTTCGATTAATAGATTTTTTTCACAATATTTTTTTTTCTTAATAGAATTTCTGAAGAAATTACCTCATTCAGTATTGTCTAATAGTGCGGTTGAAAAAGCACGAGCATTTTTTCGCTCATCAGAACCTAAACATCATGTTAGTAGTAATATCAATGAACAATCATCATCATCAAATCAACGACATACTACTGTTAATATTCTGCCTTTTATGAATTCCACTGTTATTAATCAAAATATTCCAAAAACTAATAAATTATTACATTCAATAACTCCTACAACTCATTTTTCAACATCAAACATGATAAGAGTTGATAAAATAAATCCTAAAGATATGATTAGTCATCAACTGATTGATAATGATCAAAGCGATTATAAACTACCATCAAATTATTTTCAAAATAAATATAAACACTATTTAAAACCATCATTATTAATACCTAAACAATACTATAATGATATATTGTATAGACGAAATCAATATTATTTCACTTCTATCAACAAATACGGTGAGAAAAACAAGAAATTTATTTCAGTGTTGTAAAAAAAAACACAAGTGAACGTAAGTTCAATTGCTCGATAATGGCATCTACAATAAAAAGAAAATAACTCTTGACGTCTTTTTGTCTGATACTGTATAAGATAAAAATTATTTTAAAATCCATTGTTTTCGCAATACTTTCAAAAAAAAATGCATGAAAATGATGTTCTGTTTCAAAGAAATTTCGATATATAGACATGTAGTTCAGATCGAGGAACTTCAAGGGATTATCTTCTCACATGTTAATGTTGAGCAAACAACATCTTACATCCATTCGATTAAACTATTATATCAAATTCCGTTGCTTTTCAGTACATTTGCTTGAAACGGAACATCGTTATCATGCATTTTTCACATGTTTTGCAGCAATGATGACTCTTAAAATAATTTTGTCTTACATCATATCCGACAAAAATATGTCAAGAGCTCTCTTCTTTCCATTGCTAAAAAATTACAGGTCGACAGCAATTGTCGTTGTCGAGCTATTGAGCATACGCCCACCCTCATTTAATTGTGGCGTGCACATTAGTCATCATTATTCTCTTTTTTTCCCTTGATTCTAGATTCATGTCCACGCTCATCTGCATTAACATTAAATCGAAATTCGACATATTCGAATCGCTTTTATTCACCATATAATTATTTGACTCCTTCTAACGAAAATTCATCATATGATCAATTGCGTACTTCGTTGTATAATTATCGACCCTATGCCCATTGTGAAATAAAATCTTCATTTGATGAACCATACTTTCGACCTACACCCTCTATAATACAACCATTACCATCATCATCATCAATGTCAACATGGAATCAATGTGTTCGTCGTCTTAATACAGAATATAAATTAACAACAATTGCACTTCAACAAGCAAAAGAATGTTTAGAACAAGTTTATTTGAATCCGAAAAAATCAATTTCAAAATATGCTAATTTAGTATCATGTGATATTAAGAATTTCTCAAATAATGAAAGAAAAAAAACAAACAATGTTACATTCTGTTTACCACCATCATCATCATCAATAACTGAAAAATTTTCTTCGTCTTCAATATCAGTAAGACAAATTGAACAAAACAAAAATTTTCCATGTACTTTTCTTTTGAAACCGAAATTCATTAAACCTGTTGAATTAAATACATTTTCCTCATCATCAAAATTAGAACCTGTATTAACTATTGTTGAAAGTAACGACAGATTAGATTCTATTGATGCTATTATTAAAAAATTTAATAATCTTAATGGTTCTTTATCAACAACTAAAGTGGAATCTCCAACTATTATTCACAATAATCAATCATTATCATCAAAAAGTGATGTTAATATAATTAATCCTGATGTTTATGTTAAACCATCAATAATTAATTATGATTTTAAAAAAATTCCAGATCAATCTCTATTATCATCATCATCATCATCATCATCATCATCATCGTCATCATCAGAATCAAATATAATAAATAAAATACATCAATTAGAAAATTCTCTACAAGAAGAAGAAACAACATATACAATAGAAACATTTTATCAAAATACAGATAATAATGAAAATAATTCATCATCAAATGATCAACATGTTGTTATCATTGAAGAAAATACAACTGAAGAAGAATTTAATTTAGCACATGAAAAACGACATCATGAAATGCAAACAAATCGTACCTCTCCTCAACATATGATAGCAACTAATGAACCGAAATTTCCATCATCCCTTAATTCATTTCTATTTCCATCACAAAATGAAAAGTAAACATTCTTCTATATTTTCATGGGTAGTTTTTCTCATTTTAGTTTGTATTCTATTGAAACGTCCTCGAATCATTTCATTAGGAACACATTATCGAGTAGTGCAACTTCATCTACTCTTCCCATTAGTCATCATAAAGATTGTACTTCATCGACATCATTGAATAATAATAATAAACCGCCTTCACACATACCCATACCAAAACGTTCAACAACAACCAAAACACGTATCTCTCATTTAGAGCAACCTTCAGAAATTATTGTACCATCTACTAAATTAAAACCACCATCTTCAAAGATTGTCAACAATATAACTACATCAATACGAAAACCAACAAAAATTACAACTAACAAAATTCAATCACAGGTATATGTAAATAGTTATACTATTTAATATCAAAAGAAATAATATTCTGTTTCAGTCATTATCTACTACTTCAAAAAAACAATCATCACTAAATAGTAGTCAAATAAATGAATCTCAAAATAGAACAAGTAAAAATTCTAATTTTCATATATTTCTTGATGAATAATTTATACAAAAAAGAAAAAAAGAAGCAGTCTAATTAGATTTTAAATATAGAAAACCTAAATGAATATATGTTGATTTTATTTGATTAGATCCCACATCTTCCATTAGTAAAAATCATGTCAAATTGATGGCGAATAAAATCAATGCAAATACATCATCTCATTCAATTGTTTCTTCATCAAAATCTAACAAACGAACTCATTGTTCTGTTTCTATTCAACCAACAACATCTACCAGTAAAAATACAATTCAACGAAAATAATCAGCATAATGTTTTTCATTATACATTCGACTTTTGAAACAAATGAGTTTATTATATAAAGAGACAAAAAAAAACGAAAATAATTGTAATTTATTCAATACCAATGGGTACAGATAAACGTAGATTAGAAGTGGTTGCACCTTTCATTTGAGCTGTTATACGTAATTCATATGTAATAGCCATACATGGAACATTATCTGGTTGACCATTTTCATTTGGAATATATGTTGGTGGTATATTTGATGGTAAATTTAATTCACATGTTTGATTTATTTCATTTTCTTGTGTATCTTCATTTATTTCATTAAGTTGACTTGTAAAAATTTCATTTTCAAATTTGATTTCATTTAATGAAACAATTTGCATTAAGTGTGCTATAACTGATTGAATTTGTTTTTGTTTTGGATTCGTTATTGAAATTGATAATAGAACAATAGAACCATCTCGTCCAGAATAAAATGATTTTTGTAAACTACAAACCATGCTTATATCATTACAACCTAATTAAAAACAAGAGAAAAATCGTTGTGAATATAATTTCAATCAATTTTTAATGATGAAAAATTAAAAGATAAGACATTAAGATGATTTGAATGACTTATCATCCAGGGTCATATTTAAATTTAATGAAGTTTTAATAAACACTCAATTTAAAATGATAGAAAACATATTATTTCATTGAGAATTATTTTTGCTACAGTTCTGAAATGATCACAATCTTTCTATCATATTTCATGTCTTGATTTGAACATACAAAGAATCCAGCATTTCTACAGCTCTCAATAGTTGCTAAAAGTGGAGAGACTACAAATTTAACAAACAATCGAAGGCAATCTGTTCGGCAGAAAATGCCTGAGACAAGCTCAGTTCTTGAACTTGGCACACAGTTTTTCATTAACAGCTCGAAATTTTTGCAGACGCGACAAAAAAGAGATGATAGGAGGTTAGCCTATCGGTGACCCTCCTACATCGAGACTTATGTCTCTTTCTCTTCATACTATAGATTGTGGATGATTCAAAATAAATGTCTCGTTCATATCTTTATTATTCTGTTTGCTTTTTGTGAAACATGATCTAAAAAGAGTGTTGAAGTATAAGGATAGAAATCCCCCGCCTCATTCCTCATACGGATCGCAACAAATTCCTTAACAACGTCTTCTTTCCTTCATCATGGACCTTGACAGACACTTTTGTTCTGTGACAAACTATGACAGATACTTTAGTATGGCCACTTTCTTCTTATCAACGTAAGCAGGTATACATACGAGACCGAAGTCTACGGTAAAATTAATTTAATATAGATGTCATTTATCCTTCTTTCATAATGACTGTAATATAAAACTGATTATCATGTTTCATTATCAATATTCATTAATAATAAGTAGTAATTTACAAATCGAAGCCTACATTGATCAATGTGCTCTTTTACAATATTAGCTGTAGTACCGCCGTGCTTCACATTTAAATCCTACAGGGATTACACTAACAATTTTTTTTTACTTAGATTCAGTTACATTAGGTTGAAGACATGATCTATAGAAGATAAACACGAGTATGATATTAGAGATTTTCTTACCTGTTACTTTACAAGGTAATGGAATAGTAATAAGAGGTGCCGGTGGCGCTAATATGATTCTCTCTCGAAGACTTGGTAATAATAGTCCATCATGATAAACATCAAGATAATAAACAATAGAAAATTCTGTAAATTCACATGATGGTGGTAGATTGGAACCAAGTGGAATACGAAATGGAAAATGAATTTGTCGATTTTTTATTATTCTTGCAATACCATTGTCATGTGACGTAACCAGCGGAAATGAAAATGTGAAAAAAACCTTATTGATATTTGATTGTGAAGATTTTTTTGTTGAATTCAATGAAGTTTTTTTATTTTCAATTAACTGACCAATTAAATCAATACGAATTTTTTTTTCAACACGTAACTTTGTACAACTATTTATATGAAAATTACCTTGAATTGTTGAAAGACCACGATAAAAATTATTTGTTGATGAAAGTGTAAGTGAATATTTATTATTTGTTAATGAAGATTTTGTTGAATTCAGACCCATCTTCAATAGAAGAAAAACTAGAAATGAAGATTTTTATTCCTTAAATAAGAGAAGAGAGGAGAAAAAAAAAAAGAATAATCATCGCATGTCATGCTTACATACTTACTCAGAAAATAAAGACAAAATGTCTCATTAACTATACTTTATCTTAGACATGTAAATATTTGTTAGATTAGTGTTAATTATTTTTGCGATAAGATTTCTTTCTTTTTTGTTTTAATTACTTAAAATGAAATATAATACTTATAATGTATTTTTTAAATGTATGATAATTTAATATTTATCTTCGCATTTAACTTTCTATTGTACGCTTGAAGAAATTTACGCAGACAAGAGTCAATATCTTTTTTCCCTTTTTTTCTTCCATACTGTTAGTCAATTTTGTGGAAATATTCTTTTTACATATTCAAACATAACAGCTTTATGTTTCATGTTTAAAAAAAAAAATCATTTTTCTTCATTATATTCATGGTTTTCTTTTTTTAACATTAATAATCATTTTACTTTAAGAAAACTCTACTAGATACATGATTTATAAACTGTCAGCTATATAAAGCTTTTAGTATTTAATCATATTGATTGCTTTTTTATTGATGGCATTTTTATAATGAAAATAAATCACAGAAAAAAAAAAAAACAATTATATTTTCTTCACAGAAAATGTAGAAAAGAAAAGCACTTAAGGACAATGTGGTGAATAGACATGTTCATCAGCTATAGACATGATTCAACGAGTCCATCGCTTTATTTTCATATTTCTACAAATGAAGAAAAACAAATTTAATTAACACAAGTATCTACAGTAACACCTTGAAATAAACTACAGTGTTTCTTTTCTTTGTGAAAAATAAGAAAATATCTGTGAGAAACTCTTTGCATATTGATTACAATATAAGAGTCATAATACCATATTTAATAAAGTTTTTCTCGAAAAAGTCCTTGATAATCTATTCATCTCATACTAATGATATTCTATCTAAAATCCTGTATTATATTCTTTTTCATTTTCAATTCTGACTTTTTATCTGCATATATAATACGACGAAAAAGACTACTATGTGAAGAAACTAGAAAATATATTATACTGATTAGACATGCAATTATTTTGAAGAGTAAAATAACACAATAACTAATTACAAGAAAAACTTTTTAACATATTGAGTATCTAGTATAATGAGAATAAAACATGTTAACACTATGATAGAAAAAAACAAAACAAATTCTTTTATTAATCAATACGCATGAAAAGAATTTTTCTTACATTATCGGACAAAACTTGCACTGATGGTAAATTTTAGAAATTCTTAAGCGTCATTTCCGTGTATACTACAATACTCTTATCAACAACGGATAAGTGCATGAACAGAAAATAAATATGATGTTTGTCATTACATTTTTTTTTTTTTTTTTTTGTATTATCTAAGGATAAAAGAGAAATACTCTTGTTTTCAAAATGAGTCATTTGATGGCGCAAGATAAATAGATGATGTTTCTGATTTCATGAGAATTTTTTTGAACCATAATTATTCTTTAGATGCTATAAAAGATATTAATTTTACAATCATCGAAAAGAATATATTGTTACATAAAGTCCCATATGATGCGTCGTCATTTGAATAGGAAAAAAAATCTTAAAACTAATGATGTAAAATAAGAATTGACAACATAAGGTCATCATTGAAAATTATAGATTAAATTAATAGGTTTGAATATTTGTATTGGTAAAAATGCCTATATATATACTTAAATGTTGATATTAACCCCCTTATCTTCGATAGTGGTTCTAGAACAATTACTCATAAAGTAACCATTCAAATAGAATATTGATCACGTCCGCATGTTAATGGTAATCGATACAGCGACTAAACAATTTACCTTGTATTGTGAAGTAGTGTTATCAGTCCTGTGAGATACTCGTCTCACTTATATGTTATTTCTGTACATCAAGTTTCGTCTTGGGAGTAATTTAACAAGTATATATAGGGCAATAACATAGGGGAGAAACCTGTGCAATGAATAACCTCATAAATTGTGAAGAAAAAAAAATCCATACCATAGAAAATTTCATAGATAATTAGCAAGGAAGGAAACTCAAGAAATCAAGTTGAAAGAGAAAGACTGGAAAGAAAGAAAAGCTCCATCACGTATGACCAACGTCAAGAGAAAAGAATTAGAACATAAGTATATGTGTATAATCATTTAGATAACAAGGAAAAACGCTTATGATTGTATCTGAAGAACATGTAAATCATAACAAGTCGAATGATTATCATCAGAAAAAAGAAGAAAGCAGAACGTTTTGACAACTCATTCTTTTGTTCTATACGATGGTAGCTTTGAATATACAAGAATATTATCGTCTTTTTTCTTTGGTTTGACTAATATAATAAAAGAACCGCAGAGAAGACATGAAAAATTTTTTTAATAGCGCATTACTTAACACAGATATTTGTTTACGAAAACACCACTTGAGCTACTAAATAATAATATAATCAATGAAAGTATTTCATGTCTGCCAAGCTATTGGGAGATTTTTGAAACGTATTGGGATTCACTAATGAACATTTTCGAAATGTATTTTGTCTCCAAGTAGAGAAGACTTTGAAGAAAAATTTTATTTTTCCAAACTTATCAATTTTGTACATAATAAGTTTTTAGCGATAGGACAATGAGACAAAAAAAAAACTTTTGTTTTTTTAGTAACTACTAATCTATAAAGTTTTCGGCAAATAACGTAGAGTTAGTTATGAATTACATGGTTCCATTGTTTTTCAATGATGTTTTTCCAATATCTACATCAGTGGAAAATTCGAAGAGTAAACGATTAAGTTGGCACATCAAAACTAAGTAATCAACACATATATTTGAAATCGTTCGTCAAACCAGTAGTTTTTCTTAGAAGCCTTCCGTTTTAAACTAGAAATGATAATAAAAACGAAACTCACTGCAATTCTGATATTTGCATACATATTTCTTAAGTAAAACATCATGAACGCTCATATAAATATCGATCGAAAAATAGTTTGATAATTACAAGACAAAATTCATCCAATGTTACTTCGAAAACTTAAATCGAATAAAGTTCAATTTTATCTTTATTCTCATTTGATGAGTTCCATAATATTAATCAATATTCATTTTGATGTTTTAGTTTCTTCTATCAAGTATCTATTAATATTCAATTTTCATGTGCAAGAGTTCATGTCTGTCTTTATCATGTTCCATATAAATGTTACCGACATTAGCTTTTCTAGCTTCATTATTTAATACTAAATTAATTCTTCAATTGTATAAGTTCAAGAACTTGTCAAATACTCAGGACAATCATTGTTACCGTGGGACACGACTATGAGATGCCTCGATTCCTACAATAGATAGTAATAAACAATGAGTGTTTTCGTCATTTTGAACAATATTTTAGGTCATAATCTGTGATCCCAGAATCCGAAACACTTCTAATCAGTCTTTAAACGACGTGGTTTAAAGTCGTTTCTATCGAGAAATAATGTGTAGTACTACAATCATATTTTTAGCGCAAACGGTTTATTTATACCATTTTTTTTGCAGTATAAGGCTTTATTTATCTACTCTCCTTAGACTTTATGCCATGTGCTGCGTATACTTTCCATTATTGTGAAACGTTTCAATTCATAAACTGAATTAGTACATTGAAATTAAAACGTGAGCAAAACAAATGATACACAAAGATAATAAATGCATATGAGAAAGGAGAATTAAATTTAAAAAAAAAAACAATTTGTTGAATAGAAAAACATGAAGTTCAAGAAGAGTATCTTTTTGAATCGGAATATTATCTCAGTGGTTTTTTTAATGTTTTCAGAAATGAACAAGCTGTTATTTCAATATGGCATAAGTAGAGTGATGATTGGAAATTGAATAAATTTCTCATCGAGTATCTGGAATATAAAAATATGAATCTTCTCATCTACATTACTTATGTAAAACATGTACTTGTTCTCGATCACTTGATATGAGAAATCATGTTGACGATTGTGTAACAACAACAAAAAAAAGAATAACTAGTGTTTCAATTTCGACCACGAACTTCAGATAAACATTCGAGTTGATCCACTTGGCAATTAACAAATAAGATCATCTGAATTATTAATTATATATCGTTAGTGATTGTCTAACAAGAATTTCAAAATTGTAAATTCAAAATGAAAGGATACAAAAACTGGTGGTCTAAACGATAATTCTAAGGAATATCGTTTATCAACATATTTCTCTTTTTTAAGATACGTCTTCAACCATTATCTTAACGATAGTCGTTTTTGGATCAATCTATACAAAATCGAATAATTAAAGGCATCTTAATTCTCAATCAAGTATATATTTTGAGAATTTTGATTCACCTATTTGTTCAATGAACAATCTTAAATAGTTATTGCTCAAAATCAAGCAAATTTCAATATGAAATGACATCTATAATGAACATAATCACCAATTTAAATAAACATGATCGAACTTTAGCAACAGTTTTAAATTCATTTGTTTTTTTTTCAACTAGATCTAATGATAGAATGATGAATAAGAGTAACGCAATCTAAATTATATTCAACTAAAAATATGTTCTATATCATAAGTAATAACCGACAGTTGCGTTATAGATTTATGCATTTAGTAACAGCTACACAATGTCTATTATGTTTGCTTTATGTTAAAATGATATTTATCTCTGCTGCTAATTTCTTATAATAAGTAAATTATTATGACTTTTTAAATGTCTTAATGACTTTGTTTTCCTAGATATATTGATAAAATAAGGATGAAAAGAGAAAATTTCATTCAGCAGAAACTTTCCCCATCATCTATTGATAACAACGAATGTGGTATGTGAACATTAAAATTTCAAATTAAGTACACTTCTTTTTTTCTCGATAGGAGTTATGCATCATTAGTTGTCCTATTAAACATTGATCATATCTTTTTGTCCTTCATTGAACTAAGCATGTACATAATGGTTGTGATTCTTTAATTGATAGCATTTTTACTTGTCTGTATGACAATCATCTTCATATATTATACATATTCATTCACCTAGGCACATTAACGAACAATATGGGGTGTATAGAGTGAATCTAAATGTGTCAATAAAAAGAAAAGATATGCATATAAATTTATAAATCTGAAAAGTGATTTTGAGTTTTTACTTATGTCAATGAAACAATAATCAGTTCTATATTTATATACAATATTTTGAAATCAAAAACATTCTTATTTATTCTTCAAACAAAATCAATCAAATATAGAACAACAAATCAATTGTTTGTTTTCTTATTATGTCAATCATCTTCGGGCTATTCTCTAATATCTAATCAATGCATGAAATTTCAGAAAAGGTCGAACAACTTCAAAGTAAGAAATAGAATACATTCAAGGAACTGATAAAGAGAGTTACTAACATTATATAAATAAATATTTTGTTCCTCAGTCTGATAAAATTAATAACGGATCAACAAATATATTGTTTGAAAAGCTTTCACTAATATGAAACTTTTGGTTAACGCATGATCAAACAAAAACAAACTATTATTAATTCGTTAGTTATTATGTTAATTATCATCAAAATGTTCGTCTTTTTAATTGTTGTAAAATGAATATTTTGAATTAATATAGAATTGACTTCTTAGAAGGAGAATCATATTAATTGTTCTCCCTCTAGATTCAATTATAACATTTAAAAGATAATAGAATGATATGTATCTATTTGAAGTTTCGCTTATCTTCAGTCAAAGTCTTCTGTCTGTTGTCAATCACAAAAGATCATGAATATTCATTGAAAAATGTCAAACAATCAACTAACACAACAAAAACAGACGATGCATATGACATTCGTATTATATCTGTCATTTCAGTCATATTTTTAAATCAATATCAATAAGAAAAGTTTTTAAACAATAGAAAAAAAATTATAAAAACAATTGGGAAATAAAAATTCTGTCCTTGATGTTTGACTTAAAAGTTTCAACTACATATTATTGATCATATTTTCTTTTACGATAAAAACAACAGTTCATTACATATCATACACACAAACGGAATGACTTCAGCATTAAACACCAGCAAATGTATTTCCTTCAGCACCAGTTATAATAACATCGACCCATAGACGCATTAATTCAACAGTTGGTGCAACTAAATAATAAGGTCGTTCAATTGTTTTAACAATAAATGTTGCTTCACGTGGTTCAGGTGATCTTAATGACATTGATTGTAAATGATCAACATAAACTTCAACGATTGATTGAAAATAAATACAACCACGTAATTTAGTCTCATTTTTATCTTGATAATAAAATAATGAACGATGTTGACGATCAAATACAAACCAACGACGATTCCATGTTTTAAACTTAACTCCACCCATTTTATGAAGATAACCACGGCATGATGTTGATGTTAGAGATATATGAGGAGAATTTAATAAATGACCAGCACCTTCAATATGTGCACGAAGATCAAAGTCAGCTGAACGTACTGGTAAATAACGTGTCAATGGACGTTCCTAAGACGAAGAAAAAATAGGAAAAGACTTGAAACAAAAAAGAAAAAACAAATGAATTTCTACTTGTTTTCGATTTTTTTCACGTAATTTAACTTGATAATCATATTTTTGAATGTTATCATCTAATTTTTCTTCGAGTCCAATATGTTTTATACTTTCATTATGACATTCAGGTAACTAAATTTTTTTTAAATAAAATTATATGTAGAAAAAGATAATTGTTTGATTATTCTTTTGTTTTTTACTTGTTGTTCAGGAATCGTCATTTTTTCCAGTTTAACATTAGTCATCACTTCATTTGAATTGTCTGGATGATTATCTTTTCTTTCCATTCTGATAAAAATTAAGAAAATTTTATTTTGAAAATTTCTAACGGAATAGAGTTACTTTGGTGATGCAAGTCCATTTGGATAATTCAATGAACCATAATGATGTATTGGAATTGACTGATATTCAGTATGACTGGTACCATTAATATTTGACCATGTATCTAAAATGAAAAGCAAACAAACTATAATTACAATAACAACAAAATTAAAAAAAAAATATTATTACCATAAATTCTTTTTTCTAATTCATTCGCTTCTAATTTTTTCTGTTTAAAATATAATTTAAGTTTTTGTTTTTCTCGTTCAAGCTTTTCTTTTTCCATTATAGCTTGATGTAAAGCTATATATTGTTGATGATCAAGATTACGTAAGGCGTTCTGAACGAAAAAGAATTTTGAAGAAAAAAGAAAATGATTGCAAACAAATATGTTTACTTGTCGAATTTGAGCATTTTGTGTAAGAAGTTTTTGTTCATTTTGAAAATTTTCTTCAGCTTTTTCAAGTTCAGATTCACAACGTGTTTCTAATTCCATAAATTGAAATTCAAGATCTTCAAATTTTTTACGTGTTACAGCAATCATTTCTTTTTTTCTAAATCATATCATCAAAAGAACTTTACATAATAGAAAATTAAACTATTCACTTAAAAATTTTCTCATCAGACGGTCGATGCTGTTGTTCAAGTTCATTTAATTCATGTTCATATTTCAAAAGATTTTTTTGAGTATGATCAATTTCATTTCGCATCTAAATATATAACAATTAATGACAAACAAACAAACAATCGAAAAAGTATTTTTTATCTTACAGAATTTTTTTCTGCCATTATTCGTTCAATTAATAATTGTAAATTTTTATTTAATTGTCGTATTTTCTTTTGATCACTTTCACTTGCATTTAAAATTTGTTTGAATACTAATTCATGTTCTCCTTCAATTAATGCTTGTTCAATTTCCAGCTTAAAAACAAAAATACTATATGAACAAGTGTTTATCCGTAGTTATATAGATATAATATTCAACAGACGAGATAATAACAGCTATCGTCATCAAATATAACAGTACCACTGTTATATGATAATATTTCTCTGTAATCTATTAATCATACTCTCTACGTGCGCAAAATAAATAATAATCATTTTTCTTTTTTTTTTTTTGTTTGTGATGAGAGAACTTGTTATTAGTCGATGATTCTATGTAGCCAAAAGGAACATTGACAAACATATCGTCTGGAAAAGGAAATATGTACATGACGTATACTGACTGAAGACTTCAAACGTTCCTTTCTGTATGTCGATATGCATATTGAGGAATATTTTCTATGAAAAGACAGACACACGCACACATGTCATAGATTGAGAAGATCAAGGAGAACGTAGAGAATATGATGTAGTCACGAGCCAATTATCGGAATCATAGAAAAGATCATATTCGAAGAATAACAGAAATAATAGAACAAGCAATTCTATTCTATATTACCTCTCGCATAACTTCATTAAGACGACTTTCAATATTAACAATATTCTTTTTAAGAATAGTTAAATCAGTCAAATTTTTTTGATAATTAATTTCATATTGTTTAATTTGATTTGTGTCGATAGCACCATTATTATCATCCTAAAAGCAATAATTATTCAATATATTTGAGGTCGCCAAATGAATATATCAATCAAATTTTTATCAACTAAGAACATTGAAAACTCTTCCGTCCGGTACATATTTTGGGTTCAATTAATAACCGAGCTAATTTAATCTATGATAAAAACTTTTAGCAACGTTTTCTTGTCTTTGAAAATTGACTATGAGAATAATCGGCAGAAGTAAAAGATAGAATTTTTTCAATGGATTAGTTTAATTAAATATACTCAATCTATTCGTATTAACAGTTAAATTAGTTGTCAATACTTAAAAAATAGACTAATGAAAAATGATACGTACATCTTCACTATTTGATTTGGATGTTGGATGTGTATCAATAACAATACCTGAATCAGATTTTGGTACTTTATGTGTATGAAATGATTGTTTTTGATGCCAAGATAAATCTATATTGTTAGCATCAAAATCAATTGGATAAAGAATTTTTGATAATGGTTGTGGTGATGTTATGCAAATACTTTTAAGACTAGATGCTTTACGTTGTTGAGTAAATTTTTGTTCTTGTTGATGGACAAAATCAGATCGAGAAAAAATTTTTTCATCAGATGATGAAAGTAAATCTGATGATGATGATGAATCCGATAAAAGTTTTTTTTCATTTTTTTGTTTTATTGAATAATTATCATTATGATTTGACATAAGAGATTCTTGTACACGACGTGGAATAGGATTACTAGAAGAATGTGAAAGTAAAAGACCATTTGTAAGAATACGTCGAGTAGATGACGGTCTTCTTTCATGATTATCTATTATTTGATTTGTTGTCAAGCTATTTTCATTGATTAATGATGATGTTTGATCCTTCAACGAACAATCTGTCAGCGAACGACGAATATTTAGAACATTATCATAATAACCTAAAAAAGAAATTATCAATTAGAAGTCAAACCATATATCTCATTATTCAATGGAATGAAAATAAAAAACATTATATCTCCAATCAACCATATAATCGACATTTATGTTATTCTTAGACAAGAAAAACATGTATATGTACTTACTTGTAGTCTCTAGTGGTGGTTTTAATGTTGATGAAATAAAATCTGATAAACTTGATGATGAAGATTGAATTACTTTCATCATTATAATATGTTGAGTAGATTGTTGTGATGATGATAGTTTGTTATTATCCATTATAGATTTTGATAGGTCATCAGTTGGCGTGGAAAATAACATAGGTGAAGATCGTGAAGATGATTGTTGTTTAGGAGAAAGTGATGAAGAAATGATTTGAGCATTGATAACCGGTAATGAAGATGAGTTTTCATCATTATTTGTTGTTAACAATGAAGTAGATAATAAAGATAAAGGATTATTAATTTTAGAAATAATCATAGATGTTGTTCCACATAAACGAGAAACTGGAAGGGTATCAGTAAAATTAGGATATGTTTTGAAGAAAGTATCTGTGTAACATGAACCAATACAATCTCGTTCAGTAATTGAAGAATAATTGGATAAAGAAGTTGATATATAAGATTCTTGATTTGGATGAATTATTGATGACTTAAAGAAAAACAAAACAAATAAATAATTATATTATATATATGAATTTTATTTACTTTAGTTGATGTATCAACTTTTGCAATATCATAAACAATTAATTTATCATCTGTATCATTATTAATTTCGTCTTCTATTTCAGGTTGTGGACTTGGAGCTTCATAGATAGTTGAAAGACGTTCAACGTTATTTTCACGTTTGTCCATATACATTAATGATAGATTATTCATATCGTATGTTTCATTTTCATTTGTTTGATTATCATTCTCATATGTATCAGTTTGATTATTATCATTACGTAATGTAATAATTGATGCTGAATTTTCATTAATATCTACGAAAACATTTTCTTTTTGTTGTTGTTGTTGTTGTTGCTGTTGTCGTTCTTCATCATCATCACGTTTTAATTGTTCAAGCTCTTCTTCATTTTCTTCAGTTATTGTTAGACAATTGTTGTTGAGAGAGGAATGAATAAGGCTAATCGAGGGTTCATAATTTGTTTCTTCGGGTAGAAAATCATCATCCTACAAAGAAATAAATGAATTCATCGATTTTAAATATATTGATTATTATACAGAATAAACTTACAAAAAATATGGCTATTCTTGAATTTGGTTGATGTGTATTTTCGTTTTGATCGGATAAATCAATATTATAGACAAAGCTATCTACAGTTGATTGTTGTTGTTCACAGTCTATAAAAGCAGCTAATTCTTTATCATAGATTTGATTTGGTGAAACGGGTGCTGATCGACTTCGTTGTGTTTCTAAATCATATTCATTAGTTTCTTCATCAGATCCAATACCAGATAAATCAAGTTCTGGTCGTGTTGTTTTTGAAATATTATTATTATCATCATCTGTTGAAGTTTGTTGATATTTTTCTTGTCGATATCGTCGATTTATTAGCAAATCGTCAACACTTTTACTTTGATATTTGATCTTTGATGTAAATGTAGAACTATTATGACTTCGTTTAAGTAAATCTTCAAGTGCAACAAGTAAATGACGAGATGATGACTCTTCTAAACGTATAAAATATGTTCGATATTACATCATTCATTCTTTTCTTTTTTTTTATTTCCTTTTCATTTCTTTTTGTTCACACTATTAGTTAGATCATATTTTTATGCACACCTAATTGAGACCACGCACAAACTACATGATTTTACATCATCGATAGCAATATTACTAGTATCCAGAATTTCTGTGCTCAACAAGAGCACATTAATCTTATTTTATATATAATCATCAGAAGAGTACTGTCTGCTAGCGGTTAATCCAATATTAATATAATGTCAATTCTATTTACAGGATGTATGAATGTTTTTCTGTTCTTCTCAACAGTTCTATGTGATTATTATGAATGAATAAATGCAGGTTTCCTTTCTCTTCTTTCCTATGATGATTTGTTTTCACAGTTAGACATTGGCATTCGATCGATTATTATTATAAAACATTATATTCTTACAAAAATATCAATATATTTAGAGTATTTATGTTATATTTTGACTTACCTTGTTGATGTTCATAATCTTCATTCATTTTCCAATGGATATTTTCTGTCATATTTATGTATAAAAATTCATAAATTAATCAAAAATTGATCGATCACAATCAATAGATAAATAGAACATTAAAATTCTTCGAAGTATAAGTTTTGAATAACTAAGTGCACGCATGAATGTATGAAAAAAAAAAGAAGAAAAAGAAAATGATCAAACCATCTTCATTCATGTATGTACTCGAGTGTATTCGACCTTGCGAGAGTTGCAAGCGTGCAATTGCTACGTGTAATAAGAATAAGAATAGCGTGCGAGAATACAGTCGTATGAATACACGACAGCACACATGCTAACGCTCTAAAAGAAACAAGCGAAAGAGAGAAGGATAGAAGAAACAAAATGCGTGTGTCGATCAACAAAAAAAAAAAAAAAAAAAAGAGACAGCAAGATACATCGTCGACAATCGAGGGAAAAAAGAACAGTAAGCGACAGACAGAGAAATTTAACTGTCCCAAGACTGATCTTCTATTCGCTTGACAGCGATGATATTAATTTCTTTCTCTTTTTTGAACAAAGACCCTCCTTGTTCAAAATGGAAACAAAATATTATTCCCGCTGTTCTGTCAAATATTGACAAAGAACTTAACATGTAAAAGAACAAAAGTATAAACCAATAAGAAAAATATATCAGCATAATTATCCGTTTAGTAGATTATGCTCGCGTGTAGACACATAGTCAGATATTAGTTTAAGTGGCTAATCAATGAAACAATTCGTTGAGTATTCTATTGAAAAGAATAAATATTTTTAATTATTGAAATTTATAATTGTGTTTTATTAGCTCAATAATTTTAAGAAAATTCTGATGAAACATTTTGTATTAATAATGAGGCATTTTATGACATTTGCTTTCATACATTAATATTAAGAACATCTACTTTTGGTGATCTTAATCGTTTAGCTATAACTGCAATATATGAAGCAATAATTTATTTACGTTTTTTTAGGTTTGTTTTCAAAATAAAAAAACAAAATTTCATATAAAGTATATTAAATGATGACCTTCGAAAATTGGCCACTGATATGGTATCTTTTACTTCGTCTTCATTTTTTTATCCCTGATTTTGCACCATTAACATCACGCGTTAATCACTATATCGAACATTAACAGTACCTGAACTTGTACAATAAATTTTTTCTGTTAAAAATCTTATAGCTGTTTGTAATCCTCATTATGGAAAATACGTAGAAAAAAAAGAATCTTTAATATGAATTTGATTATATATTTGTTGTTTCGAATTAGTTAACAACAGCTGTTGTATTTCATGGTCGAGTGACAATGCTTGAAGTTGAAGAACAAATGTTAAATGTAAAAGAAAAAAAGTTATTCAAATTTTGCTGAATGAATTCTAGATAGTCCTAAAACAGCTGTATGTCATATTCCATCACATGGACTAAAGATGTCAGCTAAACTTGTTCTTTTTTAAACGAACAAATTTTCGAATTTGTTGACTGTTTTTTATAATTTTTTTTTAGCAAATACGACAGCTGTGTTTCATGGAAAATCGAGTTCTTCATCGATGAAAGGATGAATGACATTGTTTATTTTATTTTGTTATGCATTTTGTTTTCTTTTATTTACATTTTGTTTGAAATATGAGTTGACTAAAGCGGTATCGGATATGAATGATCTTATTAGTGAACATCAGCCATATCAAGAAGTTGTTATTGATGCTAAAGATGATGGATATGCTGTTGATTTAGCAACAAAATATATGTGCTAAAGATACAAATTATAATTGATAATATTTCATTTCTTTTTTTTTTTGTTTCCGAAAACATTTGAAAATAAATAATTGTTTGTTCGCAATGCATCATCAATACATGTAAAGTGTAAATGATTTCGATTTAATAGTCTATTGAATAGATAAAATGTATATTATTCTATGAATAGGATAATAAAAAAAAGAACCGAAAGTGCTTTGTTGTTCAATATATGTAAGGGATGGAAAAGTCAATATGAATAAAAAGAGTTGTGTATCTTTCGACAATGAATCACTACAGTTAGAAAATTTATTACTACATTATACTATGAGAGTTATTATTTTGCTTTGAATGACTTAAAAATACATTATCCGTATAGATTGAAACCGTTTTGCAATAACAGAAAAATGTCATTCAAGGAAAGCATCAGCTAGTGTAAAGAAGAGTTTAAAAAGAAACTTTACAGAATTATTATTCGTTTCTATACAAAAATACACTCGATGGTGATATGAAAATTCGAAGAAGGATGAAGACATGATAACCTTCTACATGCTTTATACCTGTCTATATTTTAATAGCATTGATGTTCCCAAAATTAAAAAAAAATTGACGAGCGCATTCTACTGCAAAATGAATTTTAGTATAGTATATTTAATTCTTTTATAATTCGAAAGATATAATGATTTTATCGAACTTTGATATAAACTTACTTACAATAAATAATGATTCTAAGATGGAGGTAAATAACAGAGACGGGATCAGGTCGTATTTTTTTGGAACCGAACCGAGTCAGAACTTACAATAAGCTAATTTATTGACTGAGTGCCCCATAAGTCATCTCGTATGCTTTTATTTTTAAAAACAATGTTCATCAAACAATGTAGAACAGGTAGCACTTTGGTTGCAACACAAGTAGGTTTTTGTTTGATACAGAAAACAATATGTACGATCTCTTATCGATATTTAATCGAAGTTTTCTCGTTATTATGAGTTTCAGTTCATTCAAGTCATTTACTATAACTTGAATCCTTTCACAACGTTTGACATAGTTGCTACTTATATACTACATTCATACTGTTCTGCAATGATTGGTGAAAACGCACAAGACTCTCGTCAAACAGCTGACGAAAGTTCAGTGGACTTTAGCCAATTATTGATGAACGTCTTATTGTCAAAGAGCAGGATTCCTTATAAACACTTGCTGTAATAGATTTCTAGGAAAAGAATAAAGCAAAGGACCAGTTTTAATTACAGATCAACTATAAAATGCTGCAACGTGCTCGTTTCTACGTGTATTAAAGTTTTCGAAGAATCATGAATGACTTACTTTGAAGGAATGCATCAATAATTCGATCGTTTTGAAACATGTCAAACAAATGATTGCAGACGAACTATGAAAGATCTAGATTATCTGAAGTTCACAATAACGAGAGAAGTTCAAGTAGATATCGATAAAACATAGTACATATTGTTTTCGATGTCAAGCAAAAGCCTGATTTTTGTGTTGTACACAAAGTGCTATCGGTACTACAGTGTTGATGAACTTTGTTTTTAAAAATCAAAACATGCCATTATCCATTTCGAAATAGAAGAGCACTGGGTAGTTTTTGAATAACTTCTGATTGAAATTAGATAGAGAGCTACGATTTTTACCGTTGAAAAGAGGAGATGAAGGCGCATCGAATCATACACTACAGATTTTATTTCCAAGTATTGTGAGAGTTTCTATTGAATGCTTTTGAAAAAAATGTGTACGCTTGGACTCGACTGGTACAATAAATTTTCATGAAAATGTAGCAACAAACTGCAATTTTTGCCTAATTTTCTCGAAAAATCAGGTAGAAGCCCACAATAAAAATGCCTTTAACTCCTGAACGTTACAAGTTAAAAATCTGGGCCTTGTACAGTTTTGTAGATCAGCCATTCACGGTTCTGATGCATTCCTAAAATTCGAAAAATCCCTATGGTGACTGAGCGCGGTACATTGGTTTGCTAAAATCTCGATTAAAAACACTCAATAAAACTTGTTGGAAAAGTCTGTAATACATAATGCGATGCATCTTGATCTTCTCTTTTCAATGGTGAAAATCGCAGGGCTCTATCTCGTTCCTAAAGAAAGTTATTCAAAAAACACTCATCCCTCCGCTATTTTGCAACGGACAATAGTTCCTTCTTTCAAATCGACAAAAATTTTTGGATTAAACTTGAGCAGTAGAAAAACTAAATGCATTTATACAATAATCATGACTTCTGTGACGCTCTCTTTTAAAGTATCAATGTTAGATGAGATTGATTCACATTTTTCTGGAACCGAATCGAATTGACCTAGTTTTTTAAAAAGCTCCAATCGAACCAATTTCGGTTCTGGTCGAAACTGGACCGATCCCATCTCTGGTGAATAATGTCAGACAATTGATATGATGGTACTTTTGCTCTTGAGAAGGAACAGAATACCTCCGAGAAATATTTCGATTATTGCTACCTTCATAAGGTTCAATTGAAAAGAAAAAAATAAGTTGGGGATTTTATTAATATTAACCACTACATTAAGTAAAAATTAATTTTCACCAAGAGAAAAGAATTAATTTTAAAGAGAAAAATTTGTATCACATCTTCATTTGCAAGGAAAAATTCAAAAGATTTGAAGATATGATGATTATTTTTCTTTCTCATTTGTAAAGACTGTCACTATCAGAATTAAGGAAAGAAATGATCGAGATGTTTATATTGTTTTTCTCTCCTGTTTATCACATGATATATTATGAGATTCGATGAATCGTTTCTTTTTTACAAATGTCTTCGTACGACATTTGATTTTGTGAGGATCAACTACTTCATCGACCGTCCAATCGTTAACTAATCAGTGATGCTTAAGAATATGTCGCAGAACAGGCTAAAATTCAGTCTAGATCAAAATATTTTAATCTGAACTAAATTTAAGTTTGTCCTGTGACAAATACATTATATACCTTCTTTTATTTATCTAGATAGTCAAAATGGATATACCATTTTCAGTAGTGATTTAAAATTGCAAAAATCAAATTCAAAAATAAATGAAGATTTATCAGTTTTATTTACTATTTGCTACTTGGACAATAAGAAATTCAGCTTACTGATCAATGATTAGGCACGAAACACTATACTTCTGCTTGAAATAGATAGTTTTTATTTTTCGAAATAGAAAGGTAAATTACTTCATAGTTTGAGCGGTAAAAATATCAAAAAACTACTTTTATGTTGTAATGAAAATGATATCAAGATGAATTTTACGATGTTTTGCACAAAAAGGATATTTCATTCTCTATTTCGAAGTAAGCTAAGCATTCTAAGAAAGATTTTAAAGCATATTTATTTTTAGTCCTTAGGCATGTCATCTCGTTCACGTAAAGTCGAGCTGTTGCATGATTCCCATATTCAAGATGGATAATATCCATGTGACTAAAGTCCAATCATTTTTAGTGGTAAAAAGCAATGCACCGGCAAAAATCACCGGTTCACCATTAAAGACGCCGGTAAATCAGAGAACAGTAGCGATTTACCGCGATAAACTGGGAAAAAGAAGCGCTTAACCGGAGAAAAAACGCCGAATAATTACTGCAATGGAACCGGTACCCGCATAGGCGGAATCACCGATTTTCACTTTGTGGGTAATTTTTTTCTGTTTCATTCCTTTTTAATTATTCAATTTATCTTTGTTTTTCTTTCATTTAGTAGTGATCTTAAAGGAAAAATCGACATTATCAAGAAATATGATAATGCTCTAAACATTCTTATGAAAGAATGATAAACGACAAGGCAGTTTCTAGTATTGTGCTTGCATATTTTGTTTACGGTTCCAGGTTGTCCTTATGCTCATAAGCACGGTGATGGATCTTACGAACTTTTTCCATAGGAAGAAATTCAATCAAACCTTATCTCAGATTTTTTTTACTTTGTTGTGTTTAACCTATGGTGTACTTCTTTAAAATATGAAGCATAGTTCAACATAATAAAAACAAGATTTTTCCATTGATCATTATTTAAAGCATAATGATAAATATTTGAGATTAGGAAAGTAATTATTAATATGTTTTTGTAGATCCAATCGATTATCAATATAAAGGTTTTTAACATTAACACAATTGACTCGTGTTGCATCTCTTGTAAAATTGTGAGTGACTCTCTGCAACTGACTCGAATCGATTACTCACTGAATAGTATTTGATAGAAATATTTTGGTATCAAGTAAAATTGGTCAGCATAGTCATCGTGAATGTTAATAAGACGTAATACTGTAAGATGAGGGTATTCCATTATTAGAAAACGACTACCGTCGTCATTTAGCTTTTGATTTTGTGGCTCCCAGTTACTTATCATCAACTCTTTGAGAAACGAAAATGCTTGAGCAATTCGAATATAAAATTATTCTCAAAAGAACGTTCGTCAAATAATGTTACAAATTGAACACATTTAATTAATCCACCTGGAAAATTATTGGTAATATTGTCATAATGTCTCAATGTATATGGATGCGTATAAAGATGGCATTAACCATTTTCTTCATTAAGAAAATAGTTAGCACAGGAAAGAGCTTGATGATCTACGAAGATTCTTCATCACGGCTGCGAAATCCAAATTTGAAAAATCAATAAATGCATGCACAAACATCAGGAGTTGACAGGAGATTTTGATAGAGAAACCAGGAGAAGAATCAGAAGACTTTTTCGAAGTCAGCTAGCTATTTATCTACTTTTTTTCGAAGAAACGTGAAATTTACATTCCAGTAAACGATAGATATGTTGTTCTTCCTAGAGAGTAATGTTCAATTTGTTCTTTGAGTGTTATATAATCGTATGAACCATAGGTTATCTGTTATGTCGTTCCTCGTATTCTTGCAATATGACAATATTTTTCTGATGATTTAATTGGTTGCAATAGATGCGGATAATTTACAAGAGGATTGTAACATTTGTACAACTGTCACGAGTAATAATTTTCATTGTGAATTTTGCATCGAAAAGATCTTGCTTCATATTACTCAGGAAAATTCAAAAGCAGTGGCGAAGGGACTTTATTTTCGTATAGAAAGTTTCAGGGAAGTTTCTTTTTATATGCGATAATAGTAAAAGCACTTCTCTATTTTCCTTTAGTATTTCATAATTCTTCACCTAATATTATAGTAATAAAATTTCGATTAAGAGCTGTTTTCCTGTGAAACGTTATGGTATAGTAATGCGTATTTGAAAAAAAGGCTGATTTGATATTTTCTGAACAACTTTTGATGGAAACAAGATAGGAAGCTCTCACTTTCATTGATCGAAAGAGGAGATGATGGTACATCAAATCATATATTGTAAGTTATTTGATATAACTTCTAAGGTTTTCAATCGACTTCTTGGAAAATCATACCACTCCGTGTGTTGATTACTGCAAAGTTTCGATTATCAGATGAGATTTCATAATGTTAATGGAAGATCTACAGTACTCAACAAGGTTTGGATATTTAGAATAAATTATCCATGAGCTATACGTATTCTTATTGAAGTTCTAAGTGATTTTCGTTGCACTTTCTGTAAAAATTATTCGTTTTCACTTTTTAACAAAAAGTGTCTTTTTCGACACATGAAAAACTGACTAAAAACCTCTTAGACAATATGATAGGAAAACTTATAACATACGATTCGATGTACTATCATCTCCTCTTTCGATCAATAAAACTCAGAGCTTCCTATCTTGTTTCCATCAAAAGCTGTTTAGAAAATATCGATTCAGCCTTTTTTCAAATAGGCATTACTAATACCACAATGTTTAATAGGAAAACAACTCTTAATCGAGATTTTATTACAATATTAGGTGTAGAATTATGAAATACTAAAGGAAAATAGAGAAATATTTTTATTATCAATGCATATAAAAAGAAACTTTCCTGAAACGTTCTATACGAAAATAAAGTACTTTCGCCACTACTGTTAGTTGTCGTAAGCATTTCGATCATTATCCCCACAACAGTATCATGTGACTGAAGATGGATTTGTGTAAGGTATTCGAGGCTGGTATAAAAGTGCATTGAACCATCTTTTGTAAATTAGGTACATTGACTCCATGAAGAACATCATCCCATGTATAATGGCGTCTGATACATCGATGCAACACTTCACGTTTTCTTTTGTTTTGCCTTATAGTCTCAATGATTGAAAATGTCATAAAAATTCAAGGTGAAAACATTTCAAGAAACTAGGAGAAAGTGTTAAAAACCAACTCCTGGATCCACGAGATTTCTTAATCAAAAGAAAAGTAAAAAGACAGGATTCTCCTGACTAAATCAGGAGATTTGGCAGCCCTGTTCTTAATGCACGTTGAATGTCTTCTTTTGATGGTAATTGTATTTCATTGCTAATTGAAATGATGCATCAAATATTAAATTTGAATTCGTTCAAACCAGGCATATGACTAATAATATTCATTTCCAAATTATCACTATCAGTAAATCTTTCTTCACGTTCAATCACAAGATACAAAGCCAGTTTTTCTAAATTCGCCATTTGATGTAGATGCGACACGTTCACTTTACCATAGTCAGATGCTTCATTTATTAAAAGTCAAAAGAAACATTTCATATTAGTCAATTTTTTTTAGAAAAATTTATTAGTCTTTCTAATGAAATACTAATATTGTTTATGCTTTTATAGGTTATCTTATTGATCAAAGTTGATTGAAGAGGAAAAATATGAAAAACATTGACAAACAATATGTGCAACTGTTTGAAGTGGCCATCGAGTAGATAGAGGCAGTTGTCGAAAAAATACAAATTGACATACAATTCCACCAGAATTGAAGAAAACGATAAAATTGATGATTAAATGATATGAATGAAATTGATCGATAGAATTTCAAATGAAGAACATTGGTGAACATAGTTAAGATATATGAAAAAAGATGTGTTCGCTTATTCATTCTTATTTCATCATCATGGTCTTGTCTACCGCTTACAGATCGCATTAGTGCTCGATTTTTGAAGATATTAACTAGAGAGAGGATTCACCTGAAACGAAATAATTTTTTTTTTATTTTAACACTAATGCTTATAGTGCTATTGGTCAGAAAAAAAGATATCCATAACTTAAGTTCCGAATTATCTTCGTCGTATGAATAAATGTAAGTTATTCTCTTTCTGTAGTAAAAGTAAAATTGATGGCTGATTATATTCCAGAACATTTATGATCGAAATTTTTTTATTAATAAACAACATGGGAAAGACTTTTTTTTCCTAAATTCTTTTCCGTACAGTTTAATAAAGGTGAGTTAATATCTTTTTATGAGTTGATGATCAAAAGAATTAGAGTTAGATATCTTATCGGTTAAATGCAGTCCAGGTTCTTCGTGTATGATAAAAATATCAAGTTGGCTTAAACTGAGACAGTCAACAGCAAGGAGAATACGTTCTATTGGCGCTGATTCGAGTTTGAATCGATTAATTTTATGGTGGATTTTAGGCAATATTTACAAACAAAATCAATCAAGTAATTTATCAGGTAGCCAGGAATGTTTAAGGCATGGGCCGCCTCCCAGCTAAATTATCTTGAGGAGTTGAAAATAGGTAATTAGAATTTAACTCGCTTACAATTTTTAAAACTCATTGTCATCACAAAAACTCATGTCTATTGAAAAGAAGTTCATTACTCTCAACTAAGGAGCGAACTTGTTCGCTTTTTTATACTGTTTCACAAATATGCTCTTCAACTTTCAAATATTTGAAAATATTATGTCAAAAAGAATCAATAAGCATACATAGAACCATTAGCAAATTTAGGTGAACTAATGAGTATTTTGACAAGAAACGCCATTGAATATCATCATTGCGATTATCGGTTGATATAGAAAACATGATTAGTTGATCTTTCTGGATCACCTGCTTAGATCACAACATGATACGATTTTAAAAAAATGATACCACTTAGACCTTTGTACATGCATGTGTATCAAAAGTTTTTCGACATTTGGCAATTGGTAGTATTTCAGAAAAAACTATGGACAATTACTTTTGAAATTTGAGTAACTGTCCAATTGTCGTACCCTTACCTAAGCTATTGGTCAGTGTTATCTATCTACTATGTTTTTTTTTATCAGTACCATCGTCAGTTTGTATGGTAGCACCTTGTATAGTTTCAGACTTTTCTTGTCGTCTTATTCACTTACTATGATTATATAATCAACCCCGTTAACCTCCGTAAATAGTCACGTGATCAGTTGAGTTAACCTCTTCTCCTAAGTGATCACATGACTTCCTAATGACCCCTATCTCCTATGCCTTCTTTACCACCTATATTTGTTTCACAGACTATGCTGGTACTTAATTGAGTTTCCATGGAAATCCTGAAAATGCATCATCTCGTGTGTTTCAAAAATAATATCTGTTTCGAAGAAGTGTAGACACGCTTCTACAGCATCTGGATTATTAGTAAATAGGTAATCAGTTAAAGCATTTTATTACTTTTCTTTTCATGTAATTATTATGTTTTTGAAAATACGGAACTCATCAATCGTCAAAATAATCTTTAATAGCATTTTGTTTCACTACTTTCAAATCCAGATAAATATCAGTTGATTGTGATTCAAAACCAAAGATGAGAGTATGTAGCTGATACTGTTGAGGAGACGCAAAAACGTGCAGCTTTCTCATCCTTTTTAATACTTCAAATAGAGTCGACGGTATTTTAGTTATGGATATACTTTCTTCCTTTTCTTTTTCCTATTTTTCATCAACCTGAACCGAATCCTTCAGGTATTAATAATGATTTCATTTGTTGAAAGCAAAAATAGAAGAATCGATGTTGATGAATTCAGCAGCTATCAACTGGTGACCGCTAATTCGAACATTAGTCAAGAGAAAATGATTTCATGGTGTAAATACATTACAACATAATTCAAAATTTCTCTATCTTATTGAAGAGACTTATTTCAACAATCTATCAGAGTCCACTAAGCTTAACAAACGTCTAACACTATTAACAAAGGTATGGGTGTACCCACACTGTCATCCTTACTCTGATAGACCCTACCGTAACTGTTGATACAAATGAATAAAAACGGAATTATTTTACAATTCACTTTTTTTGAATTAATTTCCAAATTCATTAGCATCATCCCAATGAATGATTTAGGACAGGTTGCTTCTTTCTTTGTTGCTTCTTGTAATAACAATTTACGACAAAGATCTCAATTAAGGTGAAATTTATTACAAAACCAATCTATCAACGTATCATAATGAAAATACCGAAAATAGTCAATATTTCAATTGATATTATAATTTTCACACAGAATATTAATCATTTGTTAGCTTTGATCAAATTCAAGAGGGTATAGTCATTGTTTTTATATTACAGCATTCATTATATGAGAAAAAATTCTTTTTTTGAAAAGGAAGGATAAAACTTTATTTATATCATTGAGTAAATGAGATAATATAATTGTTCAAAGAAATGATTTTACTTATGCTCTTCTCCCTTCTTCTCACAAATTTGATCTTTATCATTTTATCTGAACATTTTGCAATATCATCAATGATACACTACCAATTCCGAAATGAATAATTTTAAAAATATCTTCTCTCATCCTTGAATCATTACCACACAAAACAAAATGAAACATATTAAATTATACACTACGTCTTGCATCTATTACAATCAAGGTATGTTTGAATCGATCAACCGAAGAAAAATACAAAAAATAACATGGCTGTCAAAAGAAAGCTCTCAAAAGAAAAATTGACGTTCTTATCATTTAATTGTCAATTACGAATGAGATATACAAAAGAAGAACATCATATAAACACTCGTACTACATATCTACAAAATCAAAAAAGAGTATGATGCATTAGACACTGACCTTGTCGATAGAGCGTGTCTATAGAAATTCAAAAGCAATAGTAATGTTAATTTGACAGTAAAAGATTTTTATCGTAAATGTTTACTATGTCTATGCAAGATTTTTTTGATATTCTAAAATGTAATAGCATGAAAATACGTTTTTAAGAGAAATGAATTATGTAAGTCAATAGAAGTGTTAGCAATAATAGCTATAATGCTATCATAATGACTAGCACTGTTAGTTTTATTGATTTTTACATTTGGCTTGTATCGATAGAAGAAAAAAACCTGTTGAAATGCCAATTTTAAATTTTTTTTTTAAAGTATAGGAAAAAGTATATAAGATATCTGTTTTTGAAGGGTAAGTCACAGTTTAATGGCAACCATAGTCTCCACAACATTTCAAAGAAACTTAACTCAAAGGAATCAATAAATATGAAAATAATACAGATTGAGTCGTATGTATATTTGAGTATTAGAAAGTAGGTCCAACCAAACTGAATCCGATTCTGGTCAAGATTTGACGACATGTGTTTATTAATTTACAACACAATAACATTTTCTATGATTTCAAACATATTTTTCATCACAATGACTTTTACGGAAAAAATGTTGGAGTTTTTTTGCTATGTTTTGTACTAATATAATTAATACTAAGAAAATTATGCATTGATCAAAAACAGTAAAGTAAATAAAATACCATCATTTAACATTCTTAAGAATAATTTCTATCAAAGAAAATCTATCCAAGTGAATTTTTTTTCGAGCATGCTATTGATTGTCTTCATCTTTTTTATTATAAAAAATAATAAATTTTAATATATCTTTAAACTATGCTAATAGATTAAAAAGTGGGAGATAGAATTTTGGTACAAGGAATTTTTGAACTGGATTTTCAGTCCAATCCAAAGTTCCAGAAACTTTTAGATTCGAGCCTAAAAGTTACTATCACTTCCGACTGGGCCGAATTTTGCCTCATTATTCTTCATATAGAGCCTTATTTATAAAATTAGTTGGTACATTTCATAGTACCCAGTACTATGTCATTCGGCTGAGCATTACTTTCATTTGGGTTTAATTTCGGAGGGAAAGAAATTCAAGGAGGAAGTTTTCTAAACACAGAGAGAAAGTATTTAAAAATAAAAAAGCTTTTTTCTTTTTTGAAAGATCCACAAAAAAAATTGGAAAACTCATTATATAACATTCAAGAAAAAACTTTCAGAGAAAAAAGCTAGAAGCAAGAGAAAATTTAGCAGAGATCGATCTGTTGTTTCTCCTTTCTGATCGTATGATATGCTGCTGAGCACGACGGAGTATACCAGCTATTCTTATAAATAAGACTCTTTGATGTAGATTAATGAAGTAAACTTAAATTTAACTGGTCCGAAAATTTCTTAGGTCTATTATATTCCTGTAACCCTAAAAACCGGCTATGTATTGTAATTGATCTTTTCATCACAACAGAATCACTCTGGATAACTATTTACGTATTCATGTAAAAATATAAGCAAAAAATAAGACTAAAATGCATTACGATTCGATCAAAATCATGTAGTTTTAATTTATTATTAACAGACTAAGAATCAGTTATTATCAAAAAAATAATCGTGAATATTAAAATTCCATTGATTATTTTGATCAGTTTCGGTTATAATTATCGTTTTACATTAACAATAGTCGTTTTCTTTTTATAAATATTGAATCTTTTATAATCAAAATTCATCAAAATAATTAGCGGATTTTCGATTTTTCGATTACTTTTTGGTTTCAACTGATTCCAAATCGATAAATAATCGTGATTAAAGGTTTATTATTTTAATCGATTTTAATCTAAGTGTTCTCTTAATTGTTTTTTTTTTACGTGCGATAGTCTCAAAAAAGATGAAAATAGCGCCAATGTATTCACAAAGCTGTAGGATCAGTTGTATAAGGATGTTGGGCGAGCCAATGATGAGATTCTCGTCGATCAGGATCTTGTTGTAGACAATGATTTAATACATCGTTGACATGAGGTGAAGATGTTGGACGCATATTAGATGGAGGATGAAATGAAGATGTTATGGGTGCTACTCCATAAGTCATATTGTATAGAATAGCTCCTGCTGACCATATATCAGCTTTTGATGTGATACGTACACCTCGCGACCAGCACTCGGGCGCACTAAAATAATGAGTACCACCAATGGGGTTTGCACTTGGACCAGATCTATATGTACAAACATATATATATATGTCAACAAAAAAGATTCGAAAAACAATGAATCGAACCCTATGACTTCCTTTTGTGCAATACCCAAATCGACAATTTTCATGATTGGACCAAAAAAAACTAAGTTGTCTGGTTTCATATCACAATGAACCTATAAGTTATATGATTTATTTTCTTTTAATAATTTGTATTTAGATTTACTCACAACACGATGTCGATGTAATGTTTGTACAACATTGAATAATTGTTTCCATATATTTTTTCTTTCGCGTGGTGGAATATAATCACCTATCATTTTCAACATACCATCCATTCTACGATATTCTCTTTTCATATCTTTTATATCATGGAGTTGTTGAATTCGTCGACTCAGTGAATCTCCACCTAATTCCATAGCCATCAATGCTAGACCTCTGTGCATATCAAAATCAAATCCATAAATAGTTACTACATGACGTGTTGCTAGACGCATCTTATAAGCTATTGCGACCTCTTTTTGGAATGATTGTGCTAGTGAATTAGGATCAACAACACCCTCACGTTTTCTTCCACTAATATCAA
This sequence comes from Rotaria sp. Silwood2, assembly GCA_905329745.1. Lineage (NCBI taxonomy): Eukaryota > Metazoa > Rotifera > Eurotatoria > Philodinida > Philodinidae > Rotaria > Rotaria sp. Silwood2. The sequence goes on along the minus strand of CAJNSZ010000082.1, from coordinate 85,563 downwards.
TTGCCTTAACGGCAGCACGATGGCCTACATATTCAAAAGGAATAAAATTTAATCTTTCTGCTTTGAAATGTAGCATGTTGAGCTGAAATGAAGACTTAATATTTACCGTCTGGTGTGACAGCAGACCATACAGATCCAAAACCGCCTCCACCTAGTCGATCAAGTAGTTTGTATCTCTTGTTTTGAATAGTGACTGTCTGATGCCGTAAGGAAAGATCAGGTTTGTTCGGACCAATAGCATCCACACAATATACATATACATTTTGTTAGGTAAAATTGAATGCAAATGAATACTTACTTGATATAAGCAAGCTCAATCTACTACCCATAATTTCTTGTTATACAATGGTAACTATTGTCGTTGAAAGAATAAAATTACCTTTAAAATAAATGGAGGATGTGATGTTATGTTTGATCAAGCAAGGACGAAAATGCAAACTTAATTCGTTGTTTTTAGTCAATAAATGAAATTTGTCTCTTTAATATCACATATGCAAGGGAAAGTGAGGTAAATTGCGGAAAAAACGGTCATTAAAACAATTTACCATGTATGCTGCACTCATGAGAGTGTTGGTATGCATCACTTTGTCTTTTTTTTCATCATCATGTCAATATTTGGTGGTAGCATAGAAAATTGAGTATAAATAGAAAAAAAAACCTAGATGATAAGACGTCAATTAAGATTACATTCGATCCGATCACTTTAATTCATATATTAAGAGAAATTGGAGCCTTTATGATTTGATTGTGAAGGACATAGTTGAATTGAATGATTGTTAATTGTCTATACTATATTAATCTCTTTGTAGAAAATCAATGATATGTCACGTTCTGTTGGTGTAGCGGTTATCACATCTGCTTAACACGCAGAAGGTCGCAGGTTCGACACCTGCACAGAACAGTCTTATTTTTTGATTCATAATAATTACTTTTTTTTCTCTGATGTTTGCTTAATAAATAATATTTGACAGAGAAAATAAGAATAACATCTGCTATTGACTATTGATTTTAGTTTTAGCTTTCAAAATTGATCCCATATTATAACCGTCCAATGAATAAATTTTCAAGTTTTATATTCGGATTGATACAATCAGAAATAGATGGTTAAAACTCATCACATCAATAGTGGTTCTGTTGGTGTAGCGGTTATCACATCTGCTTAACACGCAGAAGGTCGCAGGTTCGACACCTGCACAGAACACTCNAAGAATAATGTAGGTCGACAATTCATTATGGCAACGAAACGACAAGGTGGACTTGTTAATCATAATATTCCTTGTCTTATTTATTTACAATCTGATCGTCAAATTATTTGGATTCCAAGTGAAACAAAAACTCAACGAATAATGAATAATGAAGTAATTCACATATTAGAACGAGACGCTTTTCATATACACTCAGAGATCGTATATCAATGTCTGTCACGGTTTGTGACGCGCGGAGGAGTGTTGCCAACAAGGAAAATCTTCCACCTGACAAAATACTTTTTAGTCAAGACAATTTGCATTATATAGGCGCAAATGAACTACCAATACCCTGAAAAGTGTTCGTGCTCTTAGCTTATTGCTGCGGAGATACTACACAATTACGATAGTTTTGTAAATGATTGTCATAGGACCCCCTCAGGAGTATCAGAAAAACTAAATTTCGAATTTAAATTTCAAACATTTCATAGACGCAATCCTTAATGAAAGCAGTTTATTTTAAAAGCTTCTGATCATTTGATTTGCTTCTATCCAGAAATGTAAGTATAAAGTCTGCTGGTTATATCTGCATGGTGAAAACGCACACTATCACCATAGCTGTATCTTAGTTTAGAAACAACGACAAACATCTGAAAGACTCACAAAAAAAACTATTTTCGTTAACATCTGCCTCTATGCAAAGTGTGAAGTCAAAACTCGAAAATTACTTTTTCTTGTGTTCTTGAGAAGGCTTTGGCATTAGAGGTGTAAGTCATCCAGCTGCGCCACCGTCGCCTCCGCCGCTGTGAAAAAGTTTGTTCAGCCGTTGCGCCGCCGCCACTAACATTTTTAGGAGCAAAAACGTTTTTTTTTGTTTTTTTGGTTGTCAAAGCCGCCGCCGGTGCAGAAAAACATAAAGTATAGTAGCCGCCGCCGTCGGTGTAGAAAAGCATAGAGTCTAGTAGGCGCCGCCGCCATGGAAAAAAATTCGACCATTAAAACAGCCGCCGCCGTTTGACCCTTCGGCTTACACCTCTATATGGCATTCATTTACAGAACTATCGTAAATTTGCAGTATCATGGCAGAAATAAGCTAAGGACGCCAACTCTTTTCAGGGTGTTCATAGTTTATTTGGATCTACATAATGAGCATAGTCTCGATTCAAAAGCGATCTATCAATTGGAAGACTTTCTTTGCAAGGTGTCTACCATTATTTTTCGGGAGGTGCAAATTTCTGTCCTGTATATTACAACTTCTGTTGGATAAAAAAAACTTAATTTCTTACACGTTCTTCAAAAAATGATCGTCGTTGAGCCATATTCGTTGATAAAATGCATGTTGAATCCCTATCAGTTTTTTCTGTTAATCGAGTTGAAACTATTTTTTCATCTAATATCCATCGATCACGTGCTTCTTGGCGTATTCTATTCAATGTTTCTTTCCATTCTTTACTTTGTTCAATAGAATGAATACCATTTTGAAAATTGAAATCTTTTGTAAGATTTACAATAGATAAAACACCATCAAGCATTGAAACACTCAATAATTGATAATTTGACCAATCTGAAGTATCACTTAACGAAGATAATTCATCATAATAAATTTTCTCTGTGCTTGTCATTTCAATAACAGGTAAATTTCGAATATCAACTAAACAATTTTTATGCGGAGAATTTGAGAAAATATTAAGAACATAAGAAAAACGAATATAAGGAACATAATAATTATCATTAAACAATCTATTTAAAAGAAAACCAGATTGTTTGAAGATCAAATTATATGCAACAATAACTTACCGATAGATAATCGGCATTTGATGATCGAAAAAAATAACAATACCATAATGTTTTTTTGTTGAAGGAAAATCAACGGTACGTATCTCTTGTTTTGAACGAGTAAGTGAAGGTGTAGAATGAAAAACTGGAAAATCAAACATATTTTTTTGATGATCATTTATTGAACTCATACCATTATTAAAAAAATCAAAACCATCATCAATATCCATGATTATATTGTAATCAACTAAAAGTAAAATAAAAATATTCGAAAATTTAAACATCGATATCTCGAATACATTGTTCTATGTACATGACTGATCTAATACGAAAGAAAAAAAAAACTAATCACGAGATTATACATATACGACGATAGAATTGATGATTCATGAAAATTCATCTATTCAGTTTTCGCTTAAATCTTTACTACAGATGTTGCTCATTATCAAGTCAAATGTATATGAGACAAAATTAGATTTATTACAACTATTCTAAAATGTATGTGATAAGTATAAATATACATATCAACTTTTCAACATATTAGAATATTTTTACTGAATTCTGATGTTGTAGTAGACTAGAAAGAAAATGTTTCGATTTACTTAATGTATTCATTATTAGATTACGTGAACAATATCACAACAATATCTAATGGAGAAACAATTTTATGAAAATATTTCTGTTTTTTTTTACGACAGCTTGGATTAATAGATAGATCGAGAATAAAGAAAAAAAAATCAATAAAAAAGTTAAGAATACTTTCTTGGCAACTAGCGACAACTACTGATAATTTTAAGCAGTATACCATAGCTATGGTATTATACGGATCGATAAAATTTTGTATTTTTTTTCCATATAGTGGATAGTACTAATAAAACCGTTAATATTGTTATTTTGATATCTGATGTTTCAGATGTAAATCATCGCGATTAATGTATTTAAGAGAATACTATATGCATAAAACGAGTTTAGACAAAATGATCCAATATTTGATATTGCCAATCCGATTTGTTGTATTTACTATTTTCTTGTCTAATTTTTCTAGATATAAATTATGCCTCAAAAATTTCGTTGTGGTCGTTTAGTTTTAGCTCGAAATGGAGCCGCAAAAAAGCTTCATCTTTCACGTGGTGGTGGTACTCGTGATTGTAAATTAAGTCATATTGATATGGGCTTTGAGGAAATTCATGATAAACTTCGTGATATTTTTGCATTAAGTAACATAAATAAATGTAATTGTTAATATTTTTATTTTCATTTTTTAATTTATATCATAGATGGAACTAATCGTGTTTCAATATTATATGATTTTCAACGTAAGAAATTAGATACTAAACGATATCCAAATTTTTATGAATATGTCAGCAAAAATGGTTTAAAATTCAATGGTACTTTATTATATTTATGTACTACTGCAGGTTAAAAATGAAAACATTTATTTTGATAATGATTTATTTTAATTATTTTTTTTAAACAGCAAATGAACGTACTACTAATTCCACATCATCTGAACAAAGAACAACAACAACACAAAATCAACCTCAAGTACAACAAAAGTAAAAAAAAAGAAATTTTATAATTAATTGAAAATTAGTTTGTTTTAAAATAAAATAGAACTCTTCGTGTTGAACCTGATTCTTGTAGATCATCAGTTGTAATTAAAATTGATGATGATGATGCCCAACACAATAATAGTTTAACTAATCAGTATAAGATTGTTTTTTTTTTGAATAAAGACAAAGTCTTCTTTTTCTTCTTCTTTTTTCAGAGTTCCATCTATGAATCCTTTAGCCGAAAATCTTCGAATATTTTTATCAACATCATTTTCAAATTATTCATTTGATAAATCGTTAAACGAATTTGTTGATTATTTACTTCATTTAGTTACTCAATATAAGCATGAGAATATATTTCTTCAAATATTCGAATTGATCTGTGATATTCGTGGTCGTTCATCGAATAATTTAGATCGATTAAAAAAACAAGTTCAATTAATAGATGATAAACAAATATTTGATGATATATTTGATAAAGTTGAAAAATCATCTCGATTAGTTAAATCATTAATAGAATTAAATAAAATTAAAATGTCTCATATTGATCCACATTCAATAATTATTGATGCATTTAATCAATTTCATCGAAATTTCAACGTAAGAAATTTGAATTATGACAGTTTTCATAGGTTTCTCATGATTTCAATTTTAAAATCTATAATAAAAGATCGTCAAAAAATGTCGACTCTTGATTATAAATTAACGCTATCTATATGAATAAATCGGTGCTCATATATAATACAAGTTTGTCTTATTTATTCGTTTTGATATCAATTGAAAGTCTTTTAGTCAAAAACTAGTCGTCAAATTGAAAATGGCGGCATCGATGCAACACGATCGTCGAACACCTATGAAACAAAAATCAGTTGTTTCAAGTTATGGTCCTGGAAACTCTTTATATTCCACGACTGAATCTTTAACTGGTCAAGATATTGAAAATTATTTTCGTATTGGTTCAACTCGACCAAATTCTGCAACAAATTCTATTGCTAACTCAACATCAAATATAAATGAACGTAAAACAGTTCAATATCTTCGTCCAACATCATTTGAACAACAACAAAAAGAAGTTCAACATTTGAATAAAAGTAAACTCGATATTATTCCGTATTGTAACATTTCATGAAAAGTAATTTTTTTTCCATTTATAATAAAACTAATTTAAAATTTTGTTCTTGTTTTGTCAAGAAAACAATTATTACCAATTGACCAAAAAGCTTATGCTCGGGATTTTCAACAAAGATATGATAATGAATTTTTACAAGTAAAACAACAAATACTTCATACTATTTATCATTTGATCTTATCAATACATCTAAACTAAACGAGTTCACGTATATGAATCTCTTTTTCAAAGTTATGACAGTTTCAATGAAACTGTCGATAAATGTTCCTTAGCAGAGTTGGGCTCGGTTCGATTTTTTTCAAAATTTAAACCGAACAGAAGTCAAGATCGGTTTGAACAGTTACGAACCTAATCGTGTCCATCTCTGCTCGTTAGAATATCTCAAATATTTCTTCTTTGAGATATTCAACGTTCAAATATTGACTTTTTTTCAATATTACCTGTTTCACGGATCACAGCGTTCGTCACGTTTTCAGCGAAGGAGTGCTTCATAAAAGGACATCTTCTATGTTGTTGATCGGGACGCTGCAATGTATGTCATTTCAAAAAAAAAACATATATTGTCCGTTTCGATTCAAAATTTTGAGAAATTCTAAAAGAGCACGTTTTGCATTGGTACGAACTAGTTTTGTTCTCATTCCTGTAGATTACATGGATTTATGTTATGTAGTTGTATCAAGGAGAACAAACTGATTTCTATCACTGAAAATCAGATTTTATCTGTTCACCACCACGGGTCAATAGAAATGAAGAGAAATCAAGGCTTTACTTTTAGTCTTGTAACGTGAGATTTCGAATAGTTTGCGCTAATTTTTAATCACTTCTAGTCATTAACGTGTGTTAATGATATCTGGTGACTTCTATCATATAATTCAGTGTGTTCCCGTTGACTTGTATTGATAATATGAAATGAGAATTGATGAAACGATAAAGTCAATATCTTTTTTAAATAAATTTTTTTTTCCTAGCGTTGGAATAAAGGTGTTTTGGGTGATAACGATGATGAAACAATGATTAGTAGTTCAACAAGTCAACAATTTTCAAGTACAATAGCTGGTTCATCGATAAATAATCATTTATCACGATTAAATATTAATCGAGATCAAGATTGAGAACATTTGTCTGACATTGAAGGACAAACAGATCCTAATGGTGTACCAAGTGAAGCCGATAAAAAAGAAATTCGACAAATATTTAGTATTTCCAATGCATTAGAAACATTTGATGATTATCAAGAAATAAAACAATGGATTAATCAAGATACAAGGGTATCGTGTTTATGCACAAAAAGATAAAATCTTATCAATAATAGAAACAAATGCAATAACAATTATTCAAGGAAATACTGGATCAGGAAAATCCACTCAAATACCTCAATATATCTTAGATGATTATGTAAAAAGTTCAAAACCAGTTAATATAGTTGTAACACAACCTCGACGTATTGCTGCTCGTTCACTATGTGAATATATATCACATTCACGTAATTGGCCTGTTGGACAAACTGTTGGTTATCAAACAAGTTTAAATAAATAATGTTGTGAATTAACAAGAATTTTATATTGTACAACTGGTGTTCTTTTACAAAGATTAATTTTAACAAAAACATTACAAGATTTTACACATATTATTCTTGATAAAGTGAATTCTAAAATTAAGTTTTTTTTTTTTTTAATTTTTCTTTTCTTTTTTGATTTAAGGTTCATGAACATGATCAATCAATGGATTTTCTATTAATATTAATTCGTACATTATGGCTTCGAAATTCTCAAAATGTTAAAATAGTTTTAATGTCAGCAACAATTGAAATTGAAAAAATTAGCTCATTATTTTCGTTAAGTTATTAATGGATAAATTCTTCCTGCTTATCAATTTCATGTTGGTGATCGACTTTTCGATGTTCAAGAAATGTATTTAGAACATATTCAAAATTATGGCCTTGTTAGTTTTTATTTTTAGTTTCATTTTCTCAATGAAAACATTTTATTTTAGTTACCAGATTTAAAATTAGGTGAAGCACGTTTATCTCGTGAAGCCATTGATCTTGCTGTTAAATTAATAAAAAGTTTTGATGATGAAGATAGTATGACTGGATGGGATCATACAAAAAATTTACCTATTAAACGTGCTACTGTACTTGTTTTTCTTCCTGGTTTACTTGAAATTCAANTTTTTTTTTCGTTTTGTACAACAGACAGAAAAGATAACACTTATATATAGCTGAATCTTGCACAATCTATACGAAATCCACACTTCATAAATCAACTAATATCGACATTCACAAAAATAATCTTGAGAAAAAGTTTTCGAAAAAAAAAAGGAAGTAATCAAACATTAAGAACATATATATTGCAATTTTACGCAAAATAGAAACTTAACAAGCATGATGCAACTACATATGCAAAACCATTGCATCATATTAATCTATGAAGATTACATATTCTTCCTTTAGAAACATATGACTGTCTTGTTATTAACAAATATAATTAAGTGTTGTAAGAATCTTCTATTATTGTTATTATGTCCTGTTACATGAGACTAGTATTTACAATAAAGCAAGACAATATTAATTAAGAAACTTATGAAATCAAAATCCTGCTTTGTTATTGATAATCAATGAAAACTAATATTTATTTACATATAATCCTGAAAAATGTATTTCTGTTGATTTAAAATATTTGTCTTATCGCCTTTCAACAATCCTTGATCTGACTAGTTCAATTTTAGTTTTTCAGAAAGAAAACACTTCAACATATACTTATTAACGAGTCTATTTTGACAATTAAACTTGAGAAAAATACGTGCATCTTAAGGTCAACAAAAGAAATACAAGGCACATGTTTTTGCTTGCTTTTATCATTGTTTCGATGCATTCAAGACGCACAAAAAAAAAATAGTTATTGCACAATAGCCGGCTAATACATGATGATATTTATTTATTTATTTATTTATTTATTTATTCACTTTTATGTAATAAAACAAAATGCTTAGTCATTTCATCATGTTGAAATTGATGATCTAAATCTAAATGATTTGCTAATACACTTAAACAACTTAAACTTAAATGTGCATGTTTTGTTATATAAGTATACCAATAAGATGATAGAGAAGGTAATATAGCATCAGGTTCAGTTTGTTCAAATTTCGTTTGATTTATATCATCATCATCGAAAATAATTGAATCAGATGGTGACGTAAAAAAACTTGAAAAATATTTTGATCGATTTCCTTTAATATAAGATTTATCATTTGTTGATAATTGATTTGATACATGATGTGTAGTTGTATGAATTATTGTTGGAGGTGAATCAAATTCAAGTTCTTCAATAATAACTCCAGCTAACCAATTCGTATGACATTTTAATGCATTTATATCTGATTTAATATGATCACCAAAATACATAATTATAGGATCTTTATTACTTATTTGACTCATAATTGAATGTAAATCTTCACTATTACCTAATGAATAAATATAATTTTTTTGAAAATCTTTGATTATTTCATCGATCGTAATTGGAATAATGTTGTTATCATCAATAAATCGATGAAATGATCGTTTATTTATATTATTAAAAAATGAAGGTTTTTTACAATCAACAATAATAAAATCAAATAAATTTTGCCAATCATTACCAAATGCATAAGTTGTTAATAAATTTGTATAATCAAAACGTGAATTTGTTGCTAAGAATAATTTTTTATTTGATTCTTTTAATTTTTCTAACCATTGTCGAACATCTAAACGTTTATAAATAAATTTATTTGGATTTTCACGTATTGATGAAAAATAATTTCCACGTTGAAAATCATTAAATAAATAATCAAATCCATTATTAAGATTACTTAGAAAAAAACTATATTTTTTCATTAAATCAATTTGATTTTTTGAAAATTTTTCATATAAATTTTCTTTATCAATTAAATCAACAATATTCGCTATTAAATATGATACACTATGTTCAAAATAAGTAAAAATACATAAATAACGTTTACTAGTATCTTCTTCAATATCTTGTAATGCATTTGGATAAATTTCTTTAATTTTTTCAGATGATAAATGTGTATTAACACCATGTAATGCTGTATGAACTAATCCATTCGAATCTAATTGAATTAAATTTCCATATAAACTATCATAAATTAAAGCTTTAACACCAAAATAATTATCATACGGTATTTCAAGTAAATGAGAATTGTATTTATACGTATCGACGAGATATTGACATAGTAATTGATAAATTAATGTGTGAAGTTCAAGTAAACGATAACGAATTAATGTATGATCTAAATCAAAACCTATCCAATCGCATGATGATAATGAAAAAGTTTTCATAGTTGAAGTCGAGGTCATTTCTTTTTGAATGTGTAGTTTGTGTGTAACTAAAAGAATAGAACAAATAAAATAAAAGAAAAACAAGGACAAGCTACAACACGTGGAAGATAGAAAAGCAATTTCTTTCTAATTCATATATAGAGACGAACGTAAACAGTGCAAACTGATTAGTTCCATTATATTGTGTTTTTGAATATTTTAGGAAATAATTTCATAGAAAATTCTCTAAGATACTTAGAAGTGTTATCGTGTAAGAAAAAATAATGAATACAAATTCATTGGAATTTCGAAGTCATAGACAATGACGCTAACCGTAATTTGTTGTGCGAACGATTGTCAATGCTCTTTGACGTACTGACAAAAGTTCTTGATCTTTCATTCTATGCTTTTTGTACAGAAGAGGAAAGCAATTATATACTATCAAAAAGATTATTCCATGCACAAAGCAAAACATATAATGTAATAATCAGAGTCAAAGAAGCGTGAGAATAATCAACAATTAGTTTTCTCTTCAGAATCAGCATACTAATTTCATTATTTTATTTGAATGAATTCGAAAGAGAACCACATTTTTATATTCTTACATATGACGTCTTTTGTATTCAATTAATTACTTGTTGTTTTAAGTAGCTGAAAATCGAAAACAAATCGCGCGAGTAAAGCATAAAGGGGAGTAGTGAAGGTTTTATGTGTACGAGTAGCAGTAGTAGTAAAAGCCATTTAGAAAGATATGATCCAGAAGAATTCGAAAATTTTTTATTTTTTATCAACTTAAAGAGGACATAAATATCATTTCGATTTATTTGATTTTTTTTCTATTTTATGTTTATTGCAATACACATGTATAGTATTGAAATTCTAAATAATAAATCACCTTTCTACAACTATAAGTTCGTTTTTTTCTTAAAAAAATACAATAAAATTTATTAAAATTAACATGAGTTTGTATTATCGAAATTTTATAAAAAGATCATTTGTATAATTTTGACCGAAATGCTATGTTGTTAATATATCTTTTTAATTAACTAAGATCTGATGAACATTATTTGAATAAATATTTGTTTAATATACATCAAAATATTATTATGATTTTTGTTCTCTTTTGATAAGCGCCATTTAGATAGTAGTTTACTCTTATCATTAAAAGATCCTTCATAAATGTTTCACATTGTATTGAAACCGAAAACTTATTTTTACTGTTTAACACCTTGTTATCATTATTTGAGTTGCAAACTTAATCGTGTTCAGTCAAATACTATACAGTCACAGAGATAGATAATTCCAATTTCGAGTTGGAAATGAATATATTTTTTTATCAACTTCGATTAAATATCTGTTAGCTTGACAACTTCTAAAGTGAAATTGAAAAGATTCGACAGTCAAACATTTCTTAAAAAATTAGTTACAAAAGGAATTAACTTTTAAACATGAGATCGTGTAATGCATACATTTTTTTTACAGTCACAGTTAGAGTAGGATTATAATTAGAAAACATAGATGAAGTTTCAGTGGAATTGCAATGCAATTTGAAAAATACACATGAAGTTAAAGTAGCATGTAGACGAAAATAGTCTATCCTTCTGTGTATGACCATTCTATTGACAAGTCAAAAATGATTTATAATTGTTTGTGCTTTTATTATTGAAATATTCTGAAAGTAAATAATTTTTTTGATTATTGAATTAAAATATTGTACACTTTTTGTTCGAAATTCTCCAATGAATTGTGATAGTGTGAATGAATTAAATTAAATAAAAACTGAATCTCAGAGCATATCAAGTTTGTTATAACATNACATCTTTCCCACCCCCACCCAAACTTTTGGGGGGGGATAGCCCCCCCCCCCCCCCCCCGCTAATCAGAAAGCCTGGTTCTTAAGATGCATCAGATAGATATTGCTTACTATTCGAACGTCCAAGAACAATTCTCAAGTAGTGAGAAACCAAAATGAATGAGACAGTGATTTGGTTTACACAAGAAAATGAAAAAAAAAAATTCATTAAAATTGTCATATGTAATTAGTCATTTGAGGAAAAAGTCAGTCTCTGACTGATCACTTGACTACTTCAGAAATAATCAAATTTTATATCTAACAACATTGCTTGGTCTTGGGCTTACAAAAAAGATAATTGCAAATTAATCAATGCTGTCATTTAGAAAATAAAAGTTTAAACATTTTCCATATTATATCTTGGAATTTATAATAAGTATTTTTTTTTAATAGGGGATATATTACATTCAGCAGTAAAAATTTCAAAATGAAGAAGTACAGTCAAAAAACAACATTAACATAACTTATTGTTGATCCGTTTCTAAAGCAATAACAAAGTCCCAGCATAATGAATCATTCGAACCAATGTTATTTACAGTAACATAATGTCCTCTGGAAGTGTTGAAAGACCTAGATACATCGATGGAAGATATCTTAATCATAACAAAAATTATGTGTATTTGTTTTCTATTACATCAGCAAATTAATACATAACTAAAATAATATTGTGAGCTGTCCCATTCGTTGTCACGTATTACTCAGCAGAATTAAAAGAGAAGGGAAAGAAAAAAAAATGTATGACGTGACATCATTATTAATATACGAATCTAAACGAAAATTCTCACCGAAAATGTAATTTACGAAGATTTCACTCACAATAGTCTTCAGCCAATCGGGACTATTTTTACACATACAAAAAACTCACTCAGTAATACTCAGTGTTCTATAATGCATTCAAGTAAACAACAACTCTGTACACATTTCGATAATTGACGATTATTTTTATCGTTCCAGAGTGTTTTCTTTTTTCATTTAAAGATATTAATGTAACAAACGATTTGATCATATCTTAACAAACTTGGTATACTTGAGAATGGCTAGCAATTATAAAAAGAGAGACTCTTCAATATTTATAATAAATCTGATAAGGCAGTTTTCAAGCCTGTGAAAAATAAAGTTTATTTGAAAGATGACTCTATATTGTCATGATGATATAAGCATTTATTTATACATACATACTAAAATTTCTATGTTTATTCCTAGTAAATACTTTTAACTCTAATCTTATCAACAGAAAAAAGAGAAAGTATAAAGATGCAAGGACTTTAAACTGAAGAAGACAATCATTGAGTAATAAATCACTTGGGGTTACTCACTTTATCATGAAATTTAACGTCATTACTTCCTTTTTGTTGTTACTTATCTAAATTGACTATTTTTGAAGAATAAAAGTTTGAAAATGTACTATGATTAAAAATTTTTGCCGTATACAAAAATTTGTATCCGTATAGATGACTATTATGAATTACTGATTTCGATTATATATAGTTCGAATAAGTCAATATCAATCTGAATATCTTATTAATTCATTAGTACTAGTTAAAGAAAAAAAAATTCTAATTGATCCAAAGTAAAGTTCCATTATTATTGATATAAAATAAAAATCTTGTTATTCTTATCTTCATAGAAAAAAAAGACGAACAGCTGTTTGGAGAATTTAATATATTCAATTTTTTTTTGTTTCATTTGCATCTTTCTTTTAAATCAACTTAAAAGAAGAATCGATACTTTAATAACTGTCTGACCCATTTCGATGTCGAGCTATACTTTGTTATTTGTGTTTTTGAGGTCAACAGTCTTTGATAAAAAAAATATTGATTCTTGTGTGTGTAATCAAAATTGTGTTAATTATTTTCAATATGATTCACAAGAATTTATTGTAGATGAGTAAATTTTTTTTTTTAAAGTCCTGGTTTATTAATTATATAAGAGTGAAAAAAAGAGCAAATCAATGAATAATGTCTCGTTATGATGTAAGATACAATATTAAGGTATATGTAATATTGTTTATGACTCAAGTATCACTTGACATTCATAAAGGTTATTAATAATAAAATCGAATGATTATCAATAAATTGAGAATAACAAATATAAAATAATGAAATTTGCTTTTAATAAAATATTCATTTGATATTTGTTAAAACCACAATCTATTTTTGATTTTCTTTCTATCCAATATTATATAAGATTTAGATACCAACGCATGTATTTGACGACTTAGAATAGTGAAAAAAACAAGAATTTCATTACTATTCCATTAAAAAAATATAATGTCGTATCTGACACACACGAACATACATACATCGGATAATTTGAAAAGAAAAGAAAAGTAACAAAAAAAAGAAATGAACAAGTTTTAATGCATAGTTGGTGTTATCATCTGTTCATAACGTGTTAACTGAGTAAGAAAACCTAAATTTGGATTAATTATTTTTCTTTTTTCTTTAACAATTGAATAGGCTTGATCAAATGTTTTTGAATGATATTTCATTAAATAACCAATAATAAATGATGGACTACGACTGATTCCACCTTGACAATGAATAAGAATATTTTGATTTAATAATAATTTTTCTTGTATATATTCAAATGTTTTATCGAAATATTGAATAATATTTTCTTTACATAAATCATTGCAAGGTAATTTATAATAGTCAAATAATGTTTCATTTTCATAATAACATGGAATTGATGTTGAAATATTAATTATTGATTTAATATTATTTTGTTTTAATAAATTCATATCTTCTGCATCATGTGCATTACCAAGATAAAGACCGGGTAGTACTTCGGACATTACATAAGATTCAATATCTGTTGTTAGAAGACATGATAAATTATCATTATAAGTAGAATTTGATGAACAAATATAACAAAATGTTGGATAATGTTGATAAAATTCTTCAAATGATGATTGAAGTATATAAATTGTTTTATTTGAATCATATTGTTTTAATTCATTTAATATACATTTAATGACTGGTGAAATTTCTTTTGATATTGTTGAATTTGAACATGAGGATGAAGATTGATGAATTGAATCATCATAAAGAATAATAATTTCAGATTGATTTAAACGATTTAATTGATTTTCATCAAGAAAATTCTTTAAACCACGATTTATTAAACGTTTTTTGGATAATTTGTCATTAATATTTAATAAAAATGAGTCTTTTATCCGACATTCATTATATCGTAATGGTAAACCACAATCGATAATTAATAATTTTTCATTTTGCATATTAATTACGGATGCCATATAGGCTGATAATTGAGCGGAAGTTAAATACATGGAAGAATTATTTTTTTGTTGTTGGTCATTTTCATTATTATTATCGATTATAAGTTTTTGTTGACAAACAAGCATATTTTGAGTTGTTGTTGTTAGTCGAGGTACAATTGTCGATTGTGCATGTGATATATCATTTATATAAGTAACACTATTGCGACGTTGATGACTATTAGAAAACAAATCGTGTACGTTATTCTCGACGGACGAAAGAGAAGAAGAGGATAGTAGATGATGATTGTTGTTGCTGTTTGAGTCATTAAAAGGACATTCTATTGGTTAAAAGAAAAGAAAAAAGAATGCGTTAGATTAACTATGCAACATATGTCGGTGTTGAGAAAAAAAGAACACGATAGAATAATGTTGACAATATTATATGAGTACAATCATTCACCTCTACCGTGTGATTCTGCATGACGTAATTACCTGTTTTTGATCTTTTATTAGCATAAGTTTCATCATTACTCAGTTGTTCAACTGAAGAACGACATTCATTTTGTTCACTTAAAAGTCGCTTGCGACATCTTATGCACGGTATCATTGAGTCACAAGTTGCAGCACGAAGAAGCTTTCGAGAATATTTGATAGTTGACATTTCAGATGATGTTGGTTGTACAACACAAGTTGCCATAAATTTTAAAATAATGATCTAAAAAATCAGGAAATATTCTCATATTTACATATATATATAGATAAAAATTACGCAACATCTTTGCTCTTTTTCTTCCTCCTACCAAAACAACAAAAGATTATTCATATTTTTTTTACTAATGTTAGCAAACACTTACAACAAAAGAAAAAGCTTGACAAATCATTAGTTCTCTTGCTTATATATGTACGTTAGTATAAAGACCGAAAAGAGCAACCACACAGCGTGTAATACGATCTTGAAAAATTTGACTCATATGGGACGAATAAGAACGTGTTATTGACTCTTATCTATTACTTGAAAAACAGAAAAAAAAAAAAAAAAGGTATACTTAATGTAAAAGCGTCAAGCTGTCAATTCTACTTTTATACTTTTATTTTCATTTTCGGACGTCATTATTTCATGCAAATATGACAAACTATGTTCTTCCTACTTACTAAATCATGACAGAATCGGAAATAATCACATTAGTAAAGTAATATACATGAATTCTTTTTTTTTTTTTACATTGTGACTTATGAAATCTTGTATCGAATGACAACAAAAAAAAAATCAGACATGCTGTAATGAAGTTAATGCAAAAGAAAGAATGAATTGTTTTTTAAGTTTTTCTTGTAGACAGAAAATATTGACAAAAAAAAATTTTTTTTTCTTTTAGAGTCATCTTAATTACATACAGTAATTTATATTATGGTTAAAGAATATTTTACCTGACAACATCAGATTAATCTATATTGATAAAAAAAAAAAACAAATTGACGTAAATTGTATTCATGCAAAAAAATTATCAATCGTTTCTTATCTTTAATTTGGCTTACAAGTCATTTCTTATTTTTTTTAAATTTAATAATGTCATCATTACTCATTAAAATTTTATTGAATTTAGATGAGTTATACTTCTTCAGTTTAGAACTGCTTTAAACCTAAACGAAAACCAAATATTTGGAGAAGTTTCAATGTGTTAAGACAATTGATCTTTATATATATATTTTTTTTTTCGAGAATATTTTTCTTATTTTACAAATAATTTAATCAAAATACCGCTATATTGTAGTGTACATATTTGTAATACTGCTTTCGTTCGACTTCATACATGATATTATGTATAGTACGAAAAAAAAGTTCGAAATACTTACAGAAATAAATGAGTATAAGTTAGAAATGATACTTTGTATTTGAGATTGACTATCAGTAAGTATCGCGTCCATATCACCAGCTTAGTTTTTATCCTAATGATATAAATCTTACACTAAAAATTCCTACGAATAGTCTATGAAAACAATATGATGTTTATTTCATCTGAAATTGATGCGCGACGTTTTGAATTTCTTATGTATTATGTTATTGCATCACTCAATAGTAATATTGTTCTATAGAAAAATGTCTCAAGAACCTTTTAAGTTAAACGATAGGTATTGTAAAAGCTCGACGTTAATTTTATTTTCAGTGTAACGTGACAACAACTCATTACAGAACACAATAAAAATATTTTGTTCAGTATACTTACCGAACGTTAAAAATTCTCTGCACACTTCTGAAATTTAGAAAAAAATCTCTATTCACTAAAAGTGTTGATCTCATTTTTCGTCTTATATTGGGTTTTTACAGTGATTACGATAGGATATTATAAATATGTAAAAGTAAAATTTTCAAGTTATTGATTGAATTCGAAATTGAAAGGTTTCTAACGCTCTTTGCTAGAGAAAAGTGTTCATAACTAATAAGTAATTTCAAAAAATAAGATTTTCTTCCAGCAATCGAAGTTAATGAAACCTCATATTTTATGTCCGATGAGAATTTAGGGTGTGAGCAAGAGACTTCTCTCTTCCTGATTCATTCATACTTACATCCATAGGATTTTCTTAGTTTCACTGATGCCTGCCTATGACCAAAAGATGAAGCCGAAAGCTTAGAATCAGTTAGGGTGTTTCTCTCATAAGTTCGAAAAGATAATGAATACCATGCTTCTTGCATTTGTCCTTATTTCAAGAGAAGAATGTATCTTTGATTAAAAATAACTAAGTTATATATGCAATGCTTGCCATTTGTTTTCTACTTGATATGAGTAACTTCGTAATTGAGTAAGCATTTCTACACGAATGAATTTAATTTATTCGATTCATTCTTCTTACCAATCGTTATTGGTCAGTTTTAATATCGAATTGCTATGAAGTATTACTAGAAAACTAAACAAAATCTATTTAATGAAAAATATGATCTAGAATCGATGTGATTAAAAAAAAATGATGAAACAGATTAATAAATATTAACATTGTGTTTTCAAAATATTTCTAATAAATTCAATAGGGAAGAAAAAACGAAGATAATTACTTTTGACAAAGTGAATGAATTTAAAACGTTAGGTTAATGTATATTTCTCAGAAACAATAACATATATATAGTTAAAATTAACAATTCTAATGTTTCTTCATACACGATAATCAGCTGAAATTTTCAAGCATAAATTTTTATCAAATAATTCATATAAAATAATTAATTGAGGAGTTCAAGAGAAGTTAAATTTATCCTATTTCTCTTTATGATGTCTCAGGCTACTATGAATTATCGTAAATTTAACTTGTTTTACTCTCTTTAGTTTCTTCTCTTCTTTTACTCCCATTAAACTCTTTAGTCCATTTGGCACGTGAGTGTGGATGAGGGCAAGATCTCTATTCCACTCACACCCTCATTCCATCCGTACGATTAAACATAAGCCAATATCACCGTAGCACTAACTTTAACTGGTGATGGAATGTAAATAGAGGAAGGATTAGTTTGTTGGTAGATAAACTGTACCATAATCTGTCACGATCTACTGGGCATTTGTTACGGTGATGTTACTGAAGTAAAGTAGCATTGTTTACAAAGCATAGTTCGTGGTATTAATTATCACGATAATAGTATCAACAGAATCATTGGTCCAAAGTGAATATGATGAAACACCACATCCGCAAAGACTTGTATAAATCTAAAGAACTGATGAAAATTATCGATCTGAAACTAAACGTATGTGCATAAGAGAAATGTTGGTGCGTTGACCTATTTCGTATCAGCACGTCCAATCCGTTACAGATTAGTGATTCAGTCTAGAACAGATTAACGGATCGTGTTTTTCTCGTTTCTTGATACTCGTGTATTTGATTTGCCTAAAAGTTTACCATGCATTGCATTGTTGAACAAAGCTTCCTCTATCTAATAGCGTATGCATTTTCAAGTTCTATTCGGTACCGTTGATCTTTCAATAGATCATACCATTCTGATCATTTTACACTAAAAGAAAAATTTTCAATAGTTCAAAAGCTGAACGTTTGAAGAATAATGATCATTTATTGAAACATACTTTACAACTAGGATATAGATGATGTGTTCTTTGCATAATGTAAATTCTAACTCGATCAAAATATTGTTCTTATCGTCATGTGTATTTCACCTTTTCAGTGTATAAGACGAAAAAATGAAGGATTTCTTTTGTGTTGTCTTCATTTTTCAATCTATCTTTACAAGTTTCTCCAGAATAATAAAGTTCACTTGAAAATTATTAGAAAACACTTTAAATTGCAATCTATTGATTCTTTTTTATGGTTATATAATGCAAAAGTAAAATAGCTATACTCTTTACTTCTTTGATAATAAAAATAAGTCTAAAGCTACAAAATACTAAGAATACAAAATCAATGATCTTATATGTAGATATATAATTAAAACATCATGGTATTATATAGATTAAACGTATAAAATCTTTTCGTTTTACTCTTGTTTAACAAGGATCAAACTATCATTATATTAATACGAAATTTAAAACATGGTAAGACAAATATTTTATTTTTATATATTGATAAGATAATATTTTTTCTTGCATTTCTTCTTAGCTTAATTCTGTCTTTGTCAAAATCTGACAAAGCATATTTTATTTTATCAAATTGTCATTCTGACTCCACAAATAAAATGTTTATACACAAAATTTCTAGGTTCTGGTAAAAACATAGAAAAATATAAGGCTCTACCGAATAACATTTTGTATGTCACAAACATTTAAGTCTTTTAACAATATGATTAACACTTTTCCATGTTTAGATTTTGACTACGTCATTTTATATTAATATAGAAAAAATATTATAACAGAAAATTTAAATGTTTTCTTTTTCTATAAAGCAATACAGCTATTGTAAGGGTAAGATTCGTGTGAATAACCTATACAGGAATATAAATATGATTTTTGATCGATTTATCAGATCCGTAATAACCAAATATATAGATTCTAACCGAGATCTTCAGTTTTTATTTTAATTCAATGCTCGAAAGAATCAAATTCTTAACTGTAGAGTTAGCGTGATTTTATCTAGTATGATATAATCATGGTAAACATGTGTTTACTAATACGTATTTGACTGGATGATGAAAATCTGATGATGAGATTGTTTTTTAAATGTAGAAAGTTATTGCAAAACTCAAATTATGAAATGAAAATGCTACAGATTAAAGTAAATCAATACAATGAAAACTAATATTTAATCAATGATTTCGATAGATTCTTGAAGATAATAAATCTAGTGACGCACAACAAAATTATTGATATCATTTGTTGATTTAGTTTATGATGAATAATCAGTATTTGTCTTCGAATATCAGAAAATGCTAAGAAACTAAACAAAGATAAATATCAGAACAACATCTGTCAAAACTGGATGATAGAAAAATGAGTAATAGCGAACAAATATTAGATTATATTGAAAATAACTCAATCATCATCAAAGTTCAAGATAAATAGTAAATGAAATACTATGAGTAATACAGAAACAAATAAATATAATTATAAGATATTGGTTTGATCCCTATATACTGATCTATTTTAAAATTCATTGATGACTAATTAATAAGTATTGATTCTCTACAATGACAAATGAAACAAATGCAGATGATTGATTCATTAATATTCTTAATTTACACTAGAGTCAACAATTATTTGAAGTTTCACATTTATATGAGGCACTAGAAAAGTTTTTTTCGCCAGCCCTTCGGACATATATTCAAAGGCTAATTCTAGTGCAGTTTTTCAAGGAACTGTTCTTCAGTGTATAAATGCATTAAACATTGTGTTATCGTCGTCAAATTCAATTCCGCGTAGTTAATATTTCAGTTTTGGGAATGAGAAGAAGTTGCATGGACATAGATCTTCGCTTTTTCGCCATGGATAGTGAGACCTTAAAGACCGACTTTTTGTCTCCATTTCGATACAATTTTGAAGACTTGTGTTAAACAGTTATTAACAAACCAATTTGCATTTATTGTCTCACAAGGTTCTAATATTACAGCCTTGGTTAAAGCAAACTTCATCAAGATAATAAATAACTATCATTCATTTTCATGTATTTTTGTTTCGATAAACTTCACTTGGAAGTAGACCCATTTGTTACGCCCAACTCTTTGACTGCTCCTTTGTTTTGAAATCATAATGATACAACCATGATTCATCAGCAGTAATAATGTTGAATATATAATCAAAATAGCCTTGTTCAAGTTTCTTGAGTATCTAAAGATGAAATTAAATATGCAACTGTTTTTTTATCATCGACTAGCTGATGAGGTATCCACCAGGTACAAACTTTGTGCAACTTCAAATGATCACGAATTATCCAATGCTAAACTAATGTCTAAGTTATCTTCTCTTGGTTCATATGTTAAATGAGCATCATTTTCAATAATTTTTCGAAGAGTATCAATCGTGCTCTTTTTTACAGCAGTTAAAAGATTATCTGAATAGTTACTGTCTTCGATACTGGAATTGTCGCGTTAAGATTAATGAAATCACTTGAGAACCATACGCTCTGGAAGCGTTTGGTTTCTCCTTGCGTACACTAAACGAGCATGCTTTCATTATATGCCAAGGCAATTTTCTAGATAAATAAAATTATTCTTCGAATCTATTCTCATAAAAGTTGAAAGCTCATACAAACAATGGCGCATGTTTAATCCGAAAGAAATGAAGAACTAAGATGATGCTTCAGACATAGAAATCTGAAACTTCACATATAATTCTAAATATGTCTAGACAGTACGATAGAATACTTACACATACTCAAATTATGGGTATTAGGTGAATAGACTGAACCAACTTTTCTACTGTCCTATATAACTAGTTTCGTAAAAATGTAATTCTCATTATAGAAAAACAATGGACGAAGAAAATCACTAAAATATTTTTTCCGATGCCCTGATACAGAGATGTGACTTAAATCAACATGAACGTAGTTTAAAAGACAAATCGAAATTTTATGGTTTTAAGAAATCGTTGTATTAATCTCATCAGTCATATATACTTTAGAAAACGATAATCACATTTGAATTGCTTTCATAGACAATACTATATTTAAGATATTTTTGTGTACTTCTATTTTAAGAATGAATATATTTTCATTTGTATAATTATTTAGTACTCATTTATAAAGCCTTGAGCAAGTTGGTTTCATGACTACTACATCAATTGACTACTAAGAAGATTAGTAACCACTTCTATAATTTGTTTGACTATAGGAAAAATAGTAGGCTTATCAAAACTGTCATTGCATTACCCTAAACAAGCAATAATAACCGAAAGATGAAGTATTTTCTTCTTAATATGTTGCATTGAGTACATGTATTAATATGCCATCAAAATAAAAGTTTAAATTTAAGACAAAAAACCTTGATGCATATTTTTTCAAAGCTATAAGTACAAAATTCCAAATACTAACTTTTTAACAACTTGATCCATCATAACTACTTTTAGTAATACTTAAACCATGACTACACTATTATTATAAATATTTTCTCACTAATCAATGGTTTAGTTTCATTATTAAACATTTTGGATAAAATACTGATCATATTTTATTATATAAAAACAACATATTTCCTATTCTATTTCTATTGAAAACCGTCAATGAAATTCGTAAACATTAATAGAATGACATCGTTCAAGAAGCAACAAAACGAAAAGCAGTAAACATTGAACGTACAAAAACATAACTACTATATTAAACATAATCAGTCAATATTCTCGTCATTCAATGTCAGCAGCAGATTCTACTGAGTTTTCGCCTTGATGAATAACCGTATTTCGATTAGGATGACAGCATTTTTTACACCAATGCCAAAATTTTTTCACTAATAGATGTTCTACTGGATGACGATAATACGGAGATACTATCAGAAAAAAGATTTTATTTTGCGCCAAACTATTGAATTTGTAACTGAATTATTACCAATGATTGTTAATATGTTTGAAATGAAAGAGAAAAGTAGAGTTTCTATATCAATAAAAGATTACTCAACATCAGAATATTTAAAACATTTCCAATTATTCCAATAGTTAGTAATATAATAGTACTATAAAGAGTATATGATTTCATAATATCATAAATCATGAGTGTTGTTGAAACTGATGACATGATATTGATTTTTTATATAATAAGTTATATGTAAATTTTATGTAACTTAAATGAAAAATAAATCAATAATTCTGATAGTGGCTAGTATATATATATGGGGTTGCCCAGTCTAGCCGGATGCTCCATCGATATTTTTTCTATTGTAAGGATAAAACATGGTTTTGTTCAGGCCAATGTAGGGGTTATCTATGATCCTCTCTCATATGACCCGAACAATAGTATGTTTTATCCTTACAATAGAAAAAATATCGATGGGGCATACGGTTAGACTGTGCAACCCCATATATATACCGTATCTTTCAACCAATATGTGTCAATTATTTGCCGCTTGTCATCAAGGAAAAATAATTCTTTTTATAGAAGAAGTATTTATGACAGATGTCTTCTGTTTTTCGATAGATTGATGAAATAATTACAAAAAGATAACACATCTGTGTAAGACACTTTCAGACGTAATTCTATGATGAGTTTTGTGTTACAAACCTAATCAAATTTTTCTTTTTGATAAATTCAGATTAAATTTATAAGTATTGTTCTATTGCTACTAATTAATTTCAAGGACAATCATATCTATTTTTAGTTTCATATTCTATGACGCATATATAACGGCATATGAATTTACAGTAAAACGGAAATACACGATGATAAACAATGTCCATTACGATCATTGTTCGTCATTCAACGGAAACAATCAATATTTCAGCCGCTGTTTTGTTTTTTGACATTTTTACACTGAATTAAAGAAATTTTTGAAAAGTACGTTTATCAAAGTTCACAGTCCAATGAGTCAGAAGAGGTAGTTCAAACTAACGATGATCAACTGGTTTCCATATGATCAAGTTTTTGTTGATCAGCTCTTTTCATATGAGTACAATTCGACTAAGAATAAGTTTAGATCAACTAGGGACTTTCTACAGTCTAATTCATTACATTTTTTGAATCTGGGCATCAATATTATGATAGGTTTCTGGTCAAAACAATCTGATATTAATACCTTGCAATATGCTTTGTAAATTCATATTATATTCTCATTTAAAGTACATAGAGAATAATATTGACTCTTCATGTATTATCATAAATGATCAAAAATTAGCTCAGTTAGTCGAAATGAAAATGTCACAGACCTATTTAAAGACCATTGTTAAATAATCTTTGATGATCTGTAAGAAACAGCTTTTAATAATTTTATTTATCATTCATAAATGGATCATGTTCAAATGCTTATCTGAAGTACTTTTATAAGTTTGAAATACTATTTGTTTTTAGTTCTTAAATTCCTGTTTATTTTGTTAAAGTGAAGCCAACATTACTTTTTTGAGCTATTTCATATATTAGTCGATGAATTCTACATTGATATGACGTGTATTCATCAGAAAAGTCTTTATGTCATGGTAGACGATGATTAACATGGTTCCAATTATAAAGTTGTCGAGAAAAACTATACCTTGTTGCATTATGTTCGTTTGTCACTTTTCTTCATAGCGAACTATAGTAGATAAAAGAACCTATTATTTTGTATTCGAGATACTCAATGCGAAATTTATTCAAGTTACAATTCTCATTTTACTTGCTCCATAACGATATTACAGCTCGTCAACATTTGAAAACTATGAAAAATACTTTTGATAATTCTCTGATTCAAAAAAGTATTCTTCTTGAATTCTAGATATTTTTATTAGACAATTATTTTGTTTAAAAGCATTTTTGATTGCATTTTGTCACATAGTAATAATTGTTTTGTATGCTACCTTTTTTTCACACCTATACTATGAAGATAGTTTGTGCACTTTAATCTTTATACAGGACTTCAATTTATGAAATGAAACGTTTTATAATAATGAATGCATATACGTATCGTGCTCCATCAAACATAATAGGAATAGATATACCAAATTATATATGACTGAAAAAAATGCTGTAAATAGAACTGCATATCGTGCATTTACTGCATTAATACTAGTCATTAATTTTTTTTGACGGAAGCAGTCGTAAACAGTGCCATTTAGTTTACGACGGAAAACGTTTCGTAATCTGAAATAATTAATTAAGATCTATAAAAATTTGCTGAAAAAAGGGCTATCTTGGTTTTTTTTCCGTTTACAATACTTATAGGATCATTACCGACGATTAAAATGATCGTTATAGAATAATGTTAATGAAGATTATTCTTTTCTATTATATCTCTCTTCCGATTTACTTTACACTGAACATAAATTATTGTTATTTAAATGAAGAATTTCAACATTAAAATTGTTCAACACGTCTACAAAATAGATTTGTATCAAAAATGTTTCTCAATGCTTATTATTATAAACTGTGCATGTTCAGAAAAAATAATGAACTTATACATCGTTGAGAACAAGTGATTATGCTATGTTCATACCACAAACTTGTCATTTGCATAATTCCAAGCTTATATAACAATCTTATTAACTGAATCTCTTTCAGCACAAACCATCATTCAGAAATAGGATATTCAACAACGACTGAAGTGAACCTCAAAGAAACTCAAAACATTATTACAATAAGGGTGACTAGCGACACTGTGATACACAACTCCATTAAAGGAGTTACAAAGATTGAGACATACAGTTTTCGATGCGGATGCTTCAAAAATCACCTGTATTGAACGATACTGTCCGTTTACATGTCATGGCTGAGATGTAAACAATCATATACGACAAAGTTATGTTAAAATACAGATATGCGTGTCAATTGACATAGAAGAATAGAGCTACTAAACTTTCTAATTTGTTCGGAATAACTCTGGTTTTTTTTAGCATTTTTCCTGGTGAAAAACTTCTCTGGTCCTAGGTGCTGTTTTCCAAGGTTCTTTCGCATTTCTTCTGTTTTTTGCTTTTTCTTTATCTCGACTCTTAGCGGCAAGGCTAACTAAGAAAAAGCTGTCAATCAGATAAACTAAGTTATGGGCTTATCTTCTTAACGATGAAAATGTATCTCATTTACAAAAATTAGTTCAGTTTGCTTTTTCTATACCAGCCTCAAAATCCTTTTGTGAATCTATTTTTAGTCATTCACACCCTTTGTGGAATAATAGTCAAAAAAAATGAAAACTAATATTGTTTGAACTAAATCAAAAAATAACATGAATATTTATTTTAATTGTACAGAATTTTATAAATATCTCTTACATACACCAGATTTATTGAAGCAGGTCCAATCATTAGAAAAATAGTCTTATGTTGCTAAAAATGCCATGCACAGCATTGTAAATAACATATTATTTCTATATGCTTATTTTCTTTTGATTTGGTTTGTATATTTTCATGAATGACAATCAAAAAAGATTAATACTATAAACTACGTGTTATTATATTTCTTTTCCTTTTATATCACTTGTCTGCAAATTTTTTGTATAATTCTCTGGTGAGCTTCTGTTTTTTTTTGTGAAGAGAAATCCTGATTCGAAAATATCGATTTGATTACTCTGTGGGTGAATCCTATTTGATTTCTTTGAATTTTTAATTGCCGAATAGTGGATGTATCTCAGCTGATTCTTTAAATAATGCAGATAGACTGTGTTTAAATTTTTTATCAGTAGACTATGCTTTTAAAAATAAGAAAGTCAGCAGGTGACTCTACTTGATTGATGGTTAATATAGAGCGACATCTATGATTATTGCCTTATATAGATCTAAGCGTATACTATTCTACATTATTTTGATCATAAAACTTTTATAGAAAAAAGAAAATTGGAAATTATTAATTTCAAGTTTGGGAAACATAACGTTTTCTGATTGATAATCCATTTAATATCTAATGAAATCCAATAGGAAATTTATACAGCATTGCCTTACAAGTAACTGTTGCAATAAAGCATATTTAAACTTACATAAGTTATACATTTGTCATAATTTCTCAATACTCAAATTACAAAGATGATGATCAAAGTGAAAACTTTAACTGGTAAAGAAATTGAAGTTGATATTGATGGTACAGATAAAATCGAACGTATCAAAGAACGTGTTGAAGAAAAAGAAGGTAGAAAATTGAATAATTTTTATTTAAAAAAATACTATTATTTTTTTTTATTAATTAGGAATTCCTCCACAACAACAACGACTTATTTTCGGTGGAAAACAAATGACGGACGATAAAACAGTTAGTGAATACAATGTCAATGCTGGAAGTGTTCTTCATTTAGTCTTAGCTTTACGTGGTGGATGTTAAATGAAAATATAAAAGAATTAGAACTATATTTTATCTTGTACACTTCTTTAACGTAAATAAATAAACAAGACACAAAACTAAAAAATAAATCTTTTCTTTTTTTATTTCATTCACATTTAGATATTAAAAACAATCATATTTAAAATATTTATTACTAAGAAAAAAAAAAAAGAAAATTATATCGTTTTTTCATTTTTCCTTCAACAAAGATAACACTATAGGAAAATACACAAAGTTTCCGTTGTCTGATTAATTAAAACAAGGGTTTAGAATAATTTTTAGATTTTAGTATATTTTTTTTAAAGTTTTTTTTCAGATAAGAAAAATAGATTTTTCCATGGTATAAAATTACTTCCTTANCTAATAGAAAAATATCGAATAAACAAAACTAGCTGCAATCTATCATAGCCGATCATTTCTTATATTATGAGTGCTTTAGTCTCGGTAAATTCATCTTTCTTCATACCTAATTTTTTTAAAAGATACCGGAAATGTCGGTTGTTCAAAATTAATCTCAGGTTAACAGGTTACGATATGAACAACCTGTAACCTGCCCTGTAAAAATTTCATAACCTGGCCCTACCCTGCCCTGCTATTTTCGCAGCCTGCCCTGTCCTGCCCTGTCAGGGCAGGGCAGGGCAGGGCAGGTTACCTGCATCCTGCAGGGCTCTAGAGAGAAGTATCTTAGCTGATAAGTTGCTTTTGACTCAAAACTACATGCATTATGTAAAACCAAAAGAACCAAGTATATCTTGAAAATATTTCAGATCCTTAGGTTATTGCTGCCAAGATATTGCATTTTTATCGTAGTTTTAAATGAATACCGTGGTCTCGCCTAAAAAACATCAGAAAAATTGATTTTCGACTTGAAACACTGCACAGATGTAGAATTTAGCCATAGTAGTTTATTGCGAAAGTTTTGAAGTCTTTTAGTTTGCTTCTATTCTGAAATAAGAGTATCGAATCTAGTGTTATATATGAGCAATGTAAAAGACATGTTTTTACCACAAGTGTATCTTAAGATAGAAACAACTACAAGATCTGAAACATTCACAATAAACTATTCTTATTAGGACCTAACCAACTCTGTACAAAGTTTCAAGTTGAAATTCGAAAATCAGTTTTCTTGATGTTCCTAACAGGACCAATAGTATTCAGTTAAAAACTATTGCAAAAGTGCAATATCTCGGTAAAGAGTCTGAACTGTTTTCAGGATATCTATAGTACATTTGGCTATATAGAATGTACGTATTCTCGACTCAAAATCAGTTTATCAATTGGGAGAATTCTCTCGTGAGTAAAATGATGTAAGTGTGATATGATTTAGAACATCAACTATTTAAATTCATCAGAAAATAACTGTTCTAGCTAATTAAATAGAAAAATTGTATCTTTTCGTCTGATTTGAAGTGTTTCATACAATCTGTTAATAGTAAAATTTAATATACTCCACGAAACATGACTTTGTTTGGCATTGACCTACTCAAGTTTAATGAATTTTCAAGTCAAATTATAAAACATTTTTTTTTTATTTTTCCTTTGACTAAATTTTTATTTTGGTATATCTTTTAATTATTAATATTTAGATTGAAGTATGCATTGTCAATACTCGCCGATAATCAAAATCTGAAATATTTTAGACAAATGTCGGCATTGTGACATTTGTGTGCTTATTTGTTGAACAGTGTATATGAATTTCTCTGTACTCTCAATATATATATATATATATTGCAAATTCGTTGTTTTCCTCTTAGTACATTAAAATACAATATTGATTTTATTTCTGTAAATAGAAAAATAAAGTTTTTGTTGTTTTGTTTATGATTTAAGATTTACATATAAATGAATGAACATCCTCGTTCCATATTACATCGAATTGAATTACGTCGTAGAAGTGAACGAGATAAATTTGGTTTTGCTATACAATATGAGCAACCTTGTTCAATTTGTGTTTATTCAGGAAGCTTAGCTCAAGCAAGTGGCCTTCGTTCAGGACAAATTTTAGCTAAAGTTAATGGATATAATGTACTTGATGCAAGACATGATGATGTTAAAAGACTTGTTTATGCTAAACATACAAATTTACTTGTACTTGAAGTAAGAATTTGAATTACATCAAATGTTTTATTTTCTTGAATAAAGAAGAAAGATTCTTTTAGGTTCTCGATCCTGATGATGATATTGATGAAGATGATAGTATTGATTGTAAAGAAAACATTTTATCACCATCTCCCTGTCACATAACGTCGAAAATATCAGTTAATGATGCTCTTCGTGGACGAATCCTTCGTGATGTTAATATCGGTTCATCATCAACAAG
This sequence comes from Rotaria sp. Silwood2, assembly GCA_905329745.1. NCBI lineage: Eukaryota > Metazoa > Rotifera > Eurotatoria > Philodinida > Philodinidae > Rotaria > Rotaria sp. Silwood2. The sequence goes on along the minus strand of CAJNSZ010000082.1, from coordinate 55,878 downwards.
CAATAAATATCCTATAAAACATTATTATAAAAAAGCTCGAGAATCTCTAACATCATCCTCTCAAGATTCCACAACAAGTACAACATCAGATCCAATAATTCGTCATCATCAAAAATCTTTTCCTAGTATAAATCGTCAGCGTCTATCAAAAGTTTTAATTAGTACAAATCTTCGAATGTTATTATCACAAATAAATGATATTATTTTATTGAAAGATATGTATTCATCATTAACACCAGGTGTTAATCTTATTGATTCACGATCTTCATTATCATTTAATCATCAAACATTATATACATTTTCTTCAATTGATTTTCTTGGTTATTTTGATATTGATCATAATAATAATAATCAAAATGAATTAGTTAAAAAAATACAAAAATTTCTTAAACGTTCAATATTAAATTCAACATCAAATAAAATTGAATTTCGTATACAATGTAAACAATTTCAAATAAGTCCAATATGGTTTAAATTCTTAGCTGGAAAATATTTAAGTTATATTTGTTTATTTCATACTCAACCAACATTATTTGCACTTATACTTTATTGTTCAATTAAAATTGATGAAAATATTAATAAATTTAAATATGAACATAATTCAAGTTCAATGTTTGTTTTTCGTGCATCATCAATTGATGAAAGAAATAGAATAATACAATGTTTATTTACTCGAGCAAAACATTGTGCAAATCATCAATGTACTATGGAAGATAAACATCAAAAAAATAAATTAGATGAACCAGGTTTGTCAAAAGTTTTTATTCAGATAATAATCAATTTTTTGTTTGGTACAGAAACTCTTTAGAATCAAAAAATAGTTTTGTAAACTAGAAAGATATTGTACATCATATAATTCTATTCAACTCCTTTAGAGAGTAGTAACTTCTCGGATTTGTTCTTTTGGAAACTTTATATAAAGTCCTTAATATATTTTATCATAAAATGAAAAGAATTAGATAGAGGTTGATGTTTGACTCCTTCAAAACAATCGATCTTTTCTGATACAAAAGAAAGATATTTTATACTAATACTCGATAAATTCTATAGTTGAAATGAATCCCCAAAAAGCCGTGTTGTTAGTTTCTATTTGATGGGTGATACTATCTATAGATCATATTAACACTTACAATGTATTTAAATAATCATGAAATTAACTTTCTCTACCTATAGTTTTAGTGAGTGTTGCATAACTAGCCAGTAGGTTAAATTGGCCATCTCACAAGTGAAATTGATCAAGTAACTAATCGCTTTTAAAATGATTTTTATCTCATTTTGATTATGGATCACCTTCAACTATTATTATTTTAGAATTTTCAAGAAAATACTGTGCTCGCTTCCTTATATCACCTTCCGAGTTAAATTTCCAGCTCAAACTTCATATAAACAAAGTTCTCAAAGGAAATAATTGATTATGGAAGTGTTCGATTTTCTTGCATGATATATTTTGGCTTGTTAACAAATTTTATTTTTTTCGCACAGGAAATTTTTAAGATTGATATCTGAAGATAGAAGATATTGGAAAATCTAATACTTCGTCAATGAACTAGTTCTGTTGAAAACTTTTTTCAAACAGAGTTTGAACTCGAAATTGAATTTAGAAGGTGATGTAAGCATTAGCACAATAGTTTTTCTTTGAAAGACTTACTTAAATGATCATCTTTGTATCTCGATCGTGTCAATTGATTGCCAAATCAGTTTTAAGGGAAAAGTTCTCCATAATCCTTTACTTTCTTTTTCATTTCAAAATGCTATTCACTGGCGCCATCAACCAATGCATCGAATTCTATTGCTAAACATAGCTTCTCTTAAATTTTGTATAACAAAGATTTTTTATTAATAATTTCTAGATACCTGTTCAACAAATAGTTCCTGTGCAACATCAATTGATTCCAATGTTGATTCATGTACAACAGGGACAACATCACAATCATCTGTTGAATCATCATCACCAAATCCATTACGATCCTCAATTGAAGAAGAAGATGATGAAGAAGATGATCAAGATCAACGAAGTATTCCACCACCACCAGAGTAAAATTTATTCTTTTTTTGTTGTGTTTTTTTATTAATTAAAATAAAATAAAATAAAAATATTTTCCTTTTTGTTAAGATTTTGTCAAGATGATGATTGTTGTCCAGTTCCATGTTCATCTTCATCATCATCATCTTTATCCGATGGTGACTTACTTGATAATGAGTTAGAAGGAGTAGGTTCAACATCAACAACAACAACAACAGGTCAATTTTTATGGATTGATCATCAGCCTCGTCGTCACTCATTTGCGAATGATTTACATTTAATTGATGGAAATAATTTTCTTTATCGTCCTTCTAGTCCATTTTTGGATCATCCATCATCGATTGAAGATTTACGTGCACGATTTGCTTCAGCTTATATTCTAACAACTGGTCCTGTATGTTTTCTAACTTTTCTTTTTTCTTAAAACTTTTATTTGTTTATTTTTTTCCTTAGCCTTTAACAGCAATAAATAATGAAAATGAATTATCATTACAACATGAAACAAGTATTAATGAAGGTTCAATTAATTTAAACGAAGAAAATTCTACGGCAACATCGTGGGCAATTAGTTTTGAAAAATTACTTAATGATGAAATGGGTTTACATGTATTTACAGAGTTTTTAAAAAAAGAATTTAGTCAAGAAAATATTCAATTTTGGATTGAATGTGAAAATTTAAAAAAATTAACAAATCAACCTGAAGTCTCTTATTTTTCTTTTGATTATAATCATATATATATATATGTGTACATTTGCTGTTTTAGATTCGCAATAAAGCTACTTTAATTTGGTCAACATATTTATATGATACAGATGATGGTTCATGTCGAATCAATATTGATAATCGAACAAGACAAGAATGTCAAGATTTACTACTAACTAATCCAAATATTCATATATTTGAAAAAGCTCAATCTCAGATATTTCATTTGATGAAATATGATTCATATACAAGATTCTTAAAGTCAGATATATATAAAGATTGTATTAGAAATGAAATGCAAGGAAAATCTATATCTTATTCAAAACAACAAATATTAAAGCATAATGAAGAAAGATCAAACAATTTTGTATGAAAATAAAAGAACAAACATTTATTTATTTATATATTATTATGATTCTGTTTTTTATAAATAGGTTAAATTAAAAGATGAAGAAAAAAAAGATAAAAAAAGAAGTCCTTTTTTACCTTGGACTAAAGGTAAGATTAAAATTAAATTAGATTTAATTTTTACAAAGATAATTAATACCACATACTTAGGGCATATAACAAGTAATGGTGAAGCTACTTTAATTCCTTGTAAAAGACTTAAAGAAACTTTATCTCTATATGAACTAATAGTAAAAACGATATTCTATTATTTTTTTTTGCACTATTATATCATTCTTCAGCTAGTATCATAATCATGAAATTTCAATTAGATCTGTTTACTTATGATGCGTGACGGTGATACTTGTTCATATTATCTTCAACAAATATTCTCTTTTTTTTCTCATCTCTTTTGACCCTTTGGTGATGAGACACGTATAGATACGTTTTACGCTTTTACATAGATTCTAACTTATACCCTTATCTATCTTCATTAGGCCATAACAGCATTATCTTGCAATACCATTTTACATGTATATCAAGGAGAAACAAGAGAATTTTGGATTCGAAAGTACTCGAGAATCTATGAAATCTCTACATTCAAAGTTTTTCATAACAGCATGAACCCAAACAAAAACTCATATAACGGCATGAAATCCCAGAGTCATTATTGTTCGATGACGCTGCGACTTTTACTAAAGCTGATTGTTCCATTGAAAAGCCAACTTAGATGAAGCTAGTTGTATTTTCAATTGTTTTTCATTTTGCAATAAGTGGCGATCTTTAAAACTTTCACAGTACAGTGAACGAACATTTTAAGAAAAATAAAAAACAAAGTAAAAAAGAATAAGAAGTAAGAAATGTAAAGGTATACAACCATAGCTATGTCTATTAAGAACATTACTTAAGACTTAGAACTACATTGCTGATACAGGTCACAGAAAGAGAGTTGTAGATCATAAAATACAGTAAGAAACAGAGCGATTAGTACATTCACAATATGTTGGCAATTTTTATCGATTTATAATCAGACTTTACAGTTTTTGAAACAAGAATAGGAGATTTGTAGTAACTTATTCTAAGTAAATTTGATTAGACCTCAGGAAATGAAGTCCAAAAACAAACTAGCTGAAGTTTTTTAGCGTATGTTACGTCCGCCCCATAACCTTTATTAAAGAAATGATTCCAGAAAGTTTTGAAGAAGTTCAATCTCTTGTATTTCATAGTGAGAAATAGCGATTATGGAAAAGCTAGCGGAAATCCACTTAATGCATTTATACAACATTGAAGTGTTCTCGACGTACCTCTTAAAAGCTCGTAAACATCTAATTGAAAACTCTCTGTACTCCAAACTGTCTAAACTCGTTCAATGATGCACTTTCAAAGAGTATTTCTCCACTGACTATGTCTACTAACACTAACAAATATTTACACCAATACCTAATGCATCTATCCACAAGAGATAAGAGATTGGCTTTTCAATTTTAAAGTCAACTCCGACGTATTTATATATAAAGATGCATATCTTGTTTACATCTGTATTTTATTAGCGTATTCTTAAGAAAGTTAAAGAAATAAAGTTAAATGAAACCTTGACATTGTTCATCTCTGTTTTGAAGCGAAGAAGAGAAAATTTCGCTTCTACATTAAAGTATGCATTGTACTTAATAATTGGGCAAAAGTTATTTATGATGAATTATGTTCTGTTTTTTAGTGATGAAGTTCCTTCTCTTAGGACAGTTGAAAGATGATCTCAACGGTTTCCATAAAGGTTAATAAGGAGGTTGAAGACGAAGCATGAGCTATTTGGTTTTGTATTTCGTTTTTGTTCCGTCACCAATACTTTTTGTATACTCTAATACATATATAAGGAGTTATGCATAAGAGGAGATGAGAGAAAACAGAACCAATCAAGTCTCATTAAAATATTATTATTATGACATTAGTTGAAGAATAATATAATGGTGCACAAAAATAGAGTGCCGTTTTTATTCTCAGCTCACATAGAGAAAAAGTTCTTTAAACCTTTTTATAACGAATTCACCCTTTGGCGATGAGAAACGTATATATAAGTTTTGAGCTTTTGCGCATAATCTAATTTGTTCGATCATCTATCTTTACTAGACTATAACAGGATTCTCTCTTTTTTCTTGACTTGCTAGTATCGCATAGCATCATCGTGTGATATAAGTATGTATGCATTATTAAGGGGAAACAATGAATTTTAGATCTGAAATTACTTGAGAATTTATTGTATTTCTATATTCAAAGTTTTTTAAAACAATATAAATCTATACAACATTGCATTATATTCTATGGAGTCCCAGAACCGTTATTGTCTGATACAGTTGTTATTACTACTAAAGCTTTAATGTTACATATCATCAAATATTAGACTTGATGAGATCTGTGTTATAAAATAGGATATCAAAGTTCTTCTTCGAACTATCTAGAGGATTCTATAAGATTGAGTTTCATTCTAGTTGACTGTGTGATACCAGAACCTTATGGAATTAGATGATTCGTCACAAAATCCACCGTTTTTCTTATTCTGTACGTTTCATTTCAGACTTTTATGAGAAAAACAAATCGTCGTTTTTTCCTCGCTTGAAAAGAAAAAAGTTCCGTCCCCAAAGGGTTAAAGCAATACCGCCATTGCTTTTTCTACGCCCTAAGTAGTATGTAATAACAGATAATGAAAGTTCTTTTTATATTAAAAAATACTTTCAGAATGTCTTATATTATTCTGTAAAAATATATATATATCAAGTAAAACTGTTTATTATTCATTGAGAGACATTAATTTTTATTATTTTCAGATTTTTATTTATTGATGTTTTATTTTCAAAGACAGAAAAAATATAAGTTTTGACTGCAAAATTCATCTATAAAATGGTCTCAAAGGACATGATTCAATAAATAAATAAAAACAAAACACTCTACATAATTATATTGCAAAAGTTAGTCGAGTAAAGCTAAGAGAAAAAAAAATGAAAAACATCTTGTTTTATTATTTTTTAAAATTTAATCAATTTTTTCATTAGTTTAATCAGAGTTGCAATTGATTCAGAATTTATCTGGCCGATTTATTAAATGATTATTCATTGATTAATGTGAACAGTTTAGAAACACAGTTCTTATCTTTTTTGCACTTACATTTTTGACAAATCTCCAGGAAGAAATATTATGTTATAGTCATCATTTAGATCTGTTAGGACTCTCAAAGATGAACATGCGATAGTTCTATATATAGCACGAAAAAAAAAATCTAGTCATCTACCTAGAAACTGATTGCAAAACTGCAAATCTTAAATTTTCTCACGTATGCTTTCCAAACAAACATAGTGTTTCTCGTCAAACGACATTTCAAACTTGAATTTGATCTCTAGGAAAAAAGTTTAGCTCATGTAATACAATTTTGATTGCGCTTTTGAAAAGAAATGAAATACACTTTGATTAAAGAAGTAAAACTGTATGGGCGAAATAAAGAAAATCGAATTGATAGTTTGTGAAACAATACTGTTTGATTATTTTAATAAGAAAAAACAAACTGGCTTTTAACAACTTATATTAGAGAAAAATAGCATATCTATAAAATATTGTTCAACCGATACAAACTGGTTACAGCTTTAAGATTCATGAATAAACCACATTGTAAGTATATGGCTGAATACTAATAAAGAAAGCTTACCAAATGATAAATTCAATTTTAAGATGACTTTTTAATTATTTGAATAGGTGATATTGACACTAGAGACAACTGAAAAGGATTTGTGACTATGAATTTTTCTTCTTCAGATAGAATATTTTTTAATGAATTTTTCAAGAAAATACTATTTTTTCTCTCTCACATAATATTTCACATGGAATTTCGATCTCAAACTTTATATAAACAATATTCTCAATCGAATTTATTAATATTGAAAATGTCCTATTTTCTAGTGTCATATATTTTGAGTTATAAACAAATTTTTTGCTTTTTCCATAGGAGAATTTTCAATATTGGTATCTGAAGAGAGAAGATATTGAAAAATCTAATACTTCGACAATAAATTATTTCTATTGAAAATTTATACAAAGTTCGAAGTTGAAATTCAATTCGAAAAGTGACGTGAGAGAGAACACAATATGTCCTTTTAAACAACTCACTTTAACGATCATAATTCAAGAAAAGAGACTCATATTAGTCACAATTCCGTTTCAATTTTTTCTCGTCTCAGGAGAGCCTATCTCATGAGATAAGACTCATTTTAAAGACTATTTATTATTTTGCGAGGTTCTCTCGTAAGGCCAATTTTCGAGGCAATTCTATTAATATGAAATTTATCGGATGAAGAATTTCATTTGACCTTATTTATCGATAGGTCAAAATGTTTGATGTTTTCTTAGTCTAGAAAAAACAGTCGATCGTGGTAAAAACAACAGATAATTAACATTCAGTTCTTTATCGCATTGATCTCCTATAACAAAGCTAATTTACTACTCTTTAGATTTGATTATAGAGATTATTGATGAACTCTATTGTGGTAATTTAATTGACATACTATACAAGATTGAACAGTAATACTGGAATATTTACGGAATTTGATAGATATCTTAAAATGTCTATGAGAACTCGTAAATGTAAACTATTCGAGAAATTTTATAAACAAATACCAAGAAAAATGTTTTTTTTTTTTAAATTTTCAAGAATTTATTCTATAAGGAAAAAGGAGAATATGTTCTATATATATATATATATAGAACGGAAGTACCTTAATAGATGATGAATATTAATAGAATTTTTTTTCAAGCTGTTTAATAAGATATGACATCTTGATTTTTCTTTCTTTTAGCTTTTTCTAAATGGAAACGACCGATAAATCCAAGTATGTTTTTATTTACATAAAATTTAAAAAAACAAAAAGAAAAATTTTCTTTATTTAGATTTAATACCTTCATCAGCAAGCTCAAATTTTGATTCATGTTCAATAAAATCTTGTCAGATATCATCATTTAATACACTTTCACGTTAATATTTTTCATATGTGCATTTTTTTTTCTTTTTGTTTTTGTGTGATCAAAACTTCAGATATTTTGTTTATAAATATATATAAATATTAATCAATCACTTTAATTGTTTTCTATAACAAAAAAAAAAACGTTTTATTTTACATTCTATTTTATAAATAATAAAAAATCACAATTTCCTGATAGTATCTCCAGTCGTATTAATCGCAATTAAGTACTTCTTTCTATTGTTTTGAATACTTCATGTCATAAGGGTAGACATCATCGTTTGTCTTTAGGCGAATAGTATGATGAGAATAATGACGAACACCAAAAATAATGTTGGTCTTCTTGAAAGTAGAAACACAGCGGAAATTGAGAGGCTTCTTATTTTACTGTCGGTCTAATCATTATTGAAAAAAAAGAATTTTTTTTCTCGGAGTTTTCATTTTAAAGAGAAGAACAATGCATACATGTTCTGTGATCTACACATCATCAACAATTCGAACAATGTATCGTTTTGTAAGTATTTCCTATTTGAATTTGAATTTGTTAAATATTGATTTATTAGTTATAGTTCGATAAAAATCATATTGAATATTATATTAATCTAATGAAAAAAGAAATTATTTCTTTCGTAATCGATTAGATAAAACTAAGCAAGAGACATGTCTTTATGCGTGTTTGGAATTATTTTTTGCGTTGCCTGAGTGATAAACAAGGAAGTGCAAGAGAAAGACGTACACGCTAAAAAAGAAAAGAATAACGATTAGGATGATTCCGTTCTGACCGCCTCACATTCACATTAATAAAGGGTTTCCATTGGTGTTGCTGTTCCTTTGGGTAGTTATTAGTAGAGAAGTCAAGTTTTTTTTTCTTTTTATTCGTCTATATAAATGTATGTGAATTTCAGCATAATTATTTTTTCTTGCCTTCATTTATTTTTTTTTCTCGCTTTTTCTTTTGTTCCTACTTATCTGCTTCCTTGCGTCTTTTTTTTTTTTTATTTGTGGGTTACTAGTCATGGTGGGTAGTCTCATAAAAGAACTTGGTGTTGTCATTATTAAATATATTGACATAGAAGCTTTTAATGCTCATGTTCGTGACAAAGCTCATTCGAATATTTGACACGAGCGCAGGTGTACTTGGCTTTTGTTGTTATTAGATGAACATCTATCAATAGAAGTATCATTGACGAAGTAATTAGTTCAGTATAAATAAATTAAATTGATGGATTTTCAATTAAATATGAAAAATATTCCCTCACCATCATCATCAACAATCAAACGTTCTTTTTATGCAAAAAAAGTTCAATATCAAGAAAGAATTGTCGAACAATCAATTTTGCCTCAGCAAACAACAACATTATCACCTACGTATTTAACAGCCGATAGGGGTTGGAAAACAGTAGCAACATTTGTTGCTCGTAAACCCGGAAATGGACAAAAAAGACAGGTAGAAAGAAAAATGAATTGAAGATTTTCTTTTTTATTCTATCAAAATTTATTTTCTTAGAAAAATAAACCAAGAAATAAGAAAATGATCTAGATATCAAATATATTTTTCTTTTTCTTTATATTCTATATAGAATTCGACAGAACTTGATTATTATTTTCTCTGAAAGCAAATAAGAGTAATTGTTTCGATTGAACAACTTGAACAAGATGTCCATAGTGTTTAATATAAGCTACGGTCTTTTTTTTTTTCATCAGTCGACTTTAAAAGGTTTTTTTTCTCTATATTAATAGAAAAATATTGAGCAACTAAATCCTTTTATATGCGCATGTGAAAACAGAGAAAAAGAAATAGAAGTAATGATACCTCAACAAATATAGGTGCTATTCACGATTAAATATCATTATTATAGTATTCGAAACTTTTTCTTGTTAAAGAGTATTTCAAGTTTCACGTATATGCTACTAACACGTTATGAAATAAAAGAGAACGACGAAGACAAATTGATTTGAGTCTAACCGGTGATAGTATAGAGTAATGCTAATCAGCCAAATGTCAACTTGGGAATTCGCCTTCATCGTTCAATGACGAGAAAAAACTGGGAACCAGGACAAGTGTAATGAAAGTCGAGAGAGAGAGAGAGAGAGAGAGAGAGAGCAAGTTTCCTGTAGTATTTCTGCTGATGGTGATATAGTTAACAATGGGATGAAGAAGAATAAAATAATGAGGAATGAAAAATGGGATAAGAACAAAAGAATATAAAATAAATTTGTGTATTAATGATCTCATTAACAATTTTTTTTAAATATTCAACAAACTAATCATGGATGATATTTTTCTCTTGTAGACATTTTTTCTGACAGAAATTAAAAAAAGAAAAACTAACATTGAGTTTGAACAAAAAAACAAAAAACAAATTTCATCACTTTATTTTTATTATATTTCTTTTAGGAAATGGAATTAAAAAATATCGGTAATGTTGGTATGGTCAAGCGAAAACAATTTCTACAAAAAAGAGATATTAGTCGATCACATGAGGTAATAATAATGATTTTTCTAGTTCAATGGAAAAAAAAAAGTAGTTCATTTTAAGTAGTAGAATAAGAAAGGTGTCATATGTAGTGTACGACTTTAAGTATTACTTTTTTTCTTGAAAAATACGCATTTTATTTTACCGTTGAACATCATCATATCATAATTCTGCAAGCTGAACAAATATTTGAAAAAAGAAATTGAATGCGGAAAAAGAAAGAAGCAAACGAGAGCAACCTTTTCTTAAAGGTATTCTCTTGAATAAAAGAGAAGAAAAAAAGGAAAATGATAGACGACAATAAATCAATCATGTATAAATTAACAGACGACTTTGAAATGGTGCGTATTATACAAAAAAAAAAAACGTTGATCTATGAAGATCAAAACAATCATTTAAAAGCGATTTTCTTCATATATGTACCGGGAAATGCAACAGTTGACTTTCTTTTTTTTTTATTATTCGTTAGTCATTCATTTTGTAACAGACAGTTATACTAGTATTTTATTAAATCGCCTACTACATTAGATAGTATTTCCTGATTTAGACTATGCTCAGCTTCTCATTAATTATGTGCTTCTAAGTAAATGAATAGACAAAAAAGATTATTATAGATAATTGTTATTATAGAGAATATATATTTCAATGGCCGCTTTAGTGACTTCTTGCGACATAGTGTAATCAAAAAGGATCACTTAAGTGTAAATAATATTGTCTATTTCTTAATTATTTCTTTTTCTGTGAAATAAGGTTACCGTTGGTTTCTTTGTATTTCAGTTTAACATATCTTTTCTTCAAACTCATGCACAATCTTGTTATAAAATACATGTATATGTGTGTATTGACGAGAAAAAAAAATTGTAACCAATAACATACACAATGCATAAATCGAAAAAGCTTTATAATCCTTCTCGCATGTCGTTTAGTCTATGTTGCTATAAACGCCTAGAGGAAGAACAACAGTAACAATAACAACATTCTTGTGTTGCTCTTCATTACATGTTGTATAATTCTTCTACGTAGAATATAAGTAAAGAATAATCGATTTATTTTGGAAAAGAACAGAAAAGAAAAAGAAAATGACGGCCTTTGACGATCACCTTGAGATGATAGTAGTTTTATGTAGAATGATCAAATTAATCATATTGAGAAAATACAAAAGACACAATTCCCATTGGCATAGACTTTTGTTTTCAAGAAAGAAAAAGATAGATAGGATACAGGCCATTGATTGGACTGTCATCGAAAAAACAATCGGATCACTTCTCCTATGCTTGAAAGAGTTTTAATAGTATGTTTCTATATAATATTATATAAAGAAAAAACTTATCAAGTTTTTTAGACTAGTCATCATCATCATCATCATCATCATCATCATCATCATCGTTGTTATTGTTGTTGTTGTCATTGTCGTCAATCGGACTAAATTTGATAGATATTTCTTTTCGTAAAGCTTATTCCAAGCTAACAAACGGGAAAATTGTGTAGATCTCGTTAATTAAACTGACAACGAGCTAATTCGACTTGACATTCGATTGGGAATCATTTTTTGTGTTTTATCGTTCTGTTTCTTATTTTTTCTTCCGAAAACTATTACCGAAAAAGGAGGGAAAAGAGATCGAGTTAAATGACAATAATGAGAACAACAACGATGGATGTTGTTGTTTCGTTGTTGAGCAAAAAAAGAGAAACAGATGCGTGTCGTTGTCGTTGTCGTTGTTTCATCATGTGTGTAAAATATCGACTGAGTTAGCAAGCTATCTACCACACCGAGAAATAGAAAGAGAGACCCAATGGAATATGAGAGAAAAAGGAAACAAGCATTCCCATCATCATCATCATCAACATCATCATCATCAATGATTATTGTATTCGTTTAAATAGCGGATCGTCAGGCACAGCAGGCGTTCGTTTCTCGCTTTCCTTCTAGATTCTTTGCTCTCTCTATCTCTGTCTCTCTATCTCTATCTATTTCTCTCTCTCTCGTTCCCTTTAGACAAGCACGCACCATTATGTTTTCTTTCTTGAAGCGACGGCACCAAATAAATCTTTCTTCTCTAAATAGAGCAACTATCTTTTTCTCTATCTCTCTTCTCCTGTGTATCCTCATGTGCTTGTGAGATAGATAGTAGGTGGTCGGAAACAATGATGACGACGATGGGAGCTAAAACAACGGGAGTCAATACACATCTTTGATTTTTAACTTTTTCATTCATTCATTCATTGTATACTTCTTTCCATTGTTTTTTTTGTTTTCTTTGGTCATTTCTATTATTCTTCTTGATCCTTTAATGTCCTCACTTCATCCTAATAATTCGTCTAACATGTTCCTGACCCCTTCAGCAACAACAAATCGTCATTTATTTGATGTTGATCCTCGTCGTTTGTCGATAATCAATGCAGCTAATATAACTAGTGCTGGTGTTACTATACATCAACGTCGAACATCAATTGTTAATTATTATCAGCGTCGAAATTCTCAATTACGTAAAGCAAGTTTTACGACTTCAACATTGGTATGTGACAAAATCTAATTAGTAGCACTGCTGGATATCGACATAGAGAAAAGAAAATAGAGAAAGATTATATATCTTAGACACATATGTTTCTATGTTTTTTCCAAACAGATGATGATGATGATGATGAAGATGATGATGATGACATTATAAAGAGAAAAAGATTTAATTCTATAGATGAATTTATCTTATGTCAAAATTATTAGATATAAAATGAATTTTTATTGTGACGTTAATTGAATGCTTGAATAAATTCTTGTTTATAACAAAAAAAAAACCGAAAGGTATCTATCAACGTCACTTTATTATTATATTCCTTCTGGTATTGCTTTATTTATTCCTATATACGTCGAATCGATTTCTTTGAGTGATGACAGATATTGAATCTGTTGAGATCGACGTAACCAAGAATTTTTCTTCAACAAGGCAAAACACTAGGAAATTATCGCAAATAACGACTGAAAGTATATAGAAAGATCAAGTCAAGCCCATCAGTAATAGTTAACTAACATTGATGATGGATTGCTTAAACGCCTTGAGAAAAAGAGATGAGTGTATGTAAGCGATCGTTATTATTATCTAAAAATGCCAATCTAACTACGCAACTCATCTTCCCTTCCAAAAACCAAAGAAGACATTATCCGTGTGTCTTATAAGATGTTTGTCATTATGCGTGAATATAAATAATTCAATATATCTTATTTATTATTATGATTAAAAGGGAAAAGAAAAAAGAATTAATCTTCTTACAATTTTTATTTATTTATTTTTTAATATTTAAATATAATTGTTGATTTTCTTTTGACTCTAATTAATAAGGTTATTTGTTTTTCATTCAATGATAAGCAACTAAAAATTGTAGAGAAGCTGTAAGATCTTATTGTTCATTATGAGAGATTGCTTATTTCATAGAATCCATGAAATAAAATCTCGAAGGAAATACCATATAACTTATCATCATACAAATTGGGTTTCTTTTTACTTTCATTTAGATGATACATGAATCTCTGAAAAAGGTCATTGAAGTTTTCATATTAAATTTTGTTATTTGTTTTTTTTTCTGTACTCACTGAATCCTAGAAATGAGAGAGGATCACTTGTCTTCTTTTTTTCTTTTTTTTCAATGAAAGAAAAAACTTTTTTCAGTAGCCTGAAACTAATGAACGTAATGGAATAATCATGGATGGAAAAGATTTTTCTTATTTAAGGCATTGTTCATTTTATTAAAATCTAGCTTTGAAAAAAAAAATATCTCGTGCTTATCGAACTACGATGATAATAAATTTTGTTTGAAGAACTGTCATATTATGTTGACAGAAGATTATTTGATTAATTTTGTGTGATGATGTAAAGGTTATGTATGTATTCCATGAAGTATTAGAATGGAATGCTTAATGAGAAATTACAATAAGTTACTCATGAGATAATATGGAAATTAAAAAATAAATTTATTAAGCTTGTTTTTCAGAGAGATTAACAAGATTTTTTTATTTTATTTTTATGTTTATCGTTTGACTTTTGTCTGCTAAAAGTATTTTATTTTGTTTGTTAAGATGATAATTGATAAAATAAATAATCTCTATTACTTCATTCATTTTTCGGAAATGGTACTAATTGTTCGTTCTCTATCTTCATTGCACTATTCAGTTAATATCACGCTTGTGAATGCATTATTTGTTCATCATTCCGCATCTAATTCTATTTGAATGAACGCGCATGAGAATCAAATATTGTTTAATAATGAGATGAGACTTTAGCAACGTATATATTTTATATATATATATATGTCGTTTATACGGTATGCGTCAGCGTTCAAGTTCATGTCAACAAGAAAAAACTAATCTTTCTATGCTCTTTACAGTCGCAATGAAATGTGATGATTTGAATGTCTGTTTTTGTTATATAGTCTTCCCTTTTCTTTTCTAATAGAATTAGAATTAATAAGACCTTCGCTGATTCCTACATCTCTATTGCACACGACATTTTCAACTAGTTTTGTTGATGTTTGTCGTCATTCGACATCGACAATAAACACAATGTGATTATAAAATATGCGCATATACACATATACATCTTATATTACATGAATATTGATTTAAAAAAAAAAGAAAAGAAAATTATTAAATAGAATTTTTTATTATCAATTGATTGACAGTGTCTACTTAAAATACGTCAATAACAACAATGAAAACATTGAATGAATTTATGACTAAATGTTCACGAAAGAGTCGTCGTTTTTCTTGTTATTCCCCATTACTTAGTCTTGGTATTCAGGTTAGAATATGAAATATTTTCATTTATTTATTAAGAAAGATAGTTTCTATCAAGCGTAATGTATCTTTTTTCTATATCTGTAAAAAAATAGAAAAAAAAAAAGATTTTTTGTAGAGATATATTATTCAAGAAAACTTTTTTTTTCTTGTCTTCGATACGATCGCATGTTGCTGATTGAAATATGTTGGAAAAGAGACATTTTATAAAAATCTACAACTAATGTTTTTAGTAATAAAACATTTTGCTTGATTAGCTTTCAACTTTTTTTTCTTTTGCTTATTGTTATATAGAATGAGTGATGTTGATCATTTTCTTCTTTTTTTCGATGTTGTTTCACACTTGAATAATAATAAATGAGAGACAGTTCGTGATTCTATTAGATACTCGTGACAAGATTTTCTCTCATTTATATGATATAGCAAAACAAAAGAAATGTAAAACTATCATAGTTCTTCTTATTCGAAATACGTCAGTCTTCATTTTCTTTTATAACAATGTTAACTAGTAAGAAAAAGAATATACAATTTTATGACAGTAGTAATCAACTTTATATATCAAATTTTATTGGATTACAAAGAACACAAAGAACACAGGTATTCAATTTTCTAATAAATCTATTTCCGTTGTAATGTGTATTTACTCAATTAATAATCGAGATTTGTAGAAAGAGAAACTTATTATAAGATTATTAATAAATTTATATTAAAGAATTGTTAATGTTATGGAACTGAATTTTTTTTTGTATACAAGAGGGTCATAGTTCGTTGAAGAGTAACAATAGTTATTCAATAAGATTTGATAGGCTTGTCGAGGTCTTGATAACCTATCAATAATCGAGGGAGTATAGTTTAGTTTCGTCTATACTACTTGCATGTGCATACACTCAGTACCACATCGTTTGGTATTGATCTTTTCCGGCACATTGCGCACAATTTATTATTTTTTCTCTTCATTTGAAATTATGTTTGATTTACTGACTTTTCTATATTAAATATTTGATTATATTCCAATAGTCAAGTAATTTTTTATTTTTGTCATCAAAAGAAGAAAAAAAAAGAAAGGAAAATTTCTTTCATATTGTATCTAATAGCTGTGATCAATCGAAAGAAAGAGTCAGCTATTGTGTCAGTGTTGCTACTTTTTCCTTTTTTGTTTTTCCTTCTCATTCACTATTGTCAATGTTTGAGACTCAATTATTGATTCCATACGTCCGTTCTAGCATTGAACCCATTTGTATGGACTATCAAAGAAGAGAGACTTATGCGCATTGACGTGATGAAAAATATTTCTTTCGTACGACTAACAAAAGGCACTAGAGAAGAAGAAGAAGAAGAAGAAGAAGGAAGGAGTCGTTGTCTTGGGATTGCATGCTACTGAGCTTTTAAAGATTATAAGAACAAGAAGTTCTGTTGGTCAAAAACATATAGTACTGAATCGAATATGGAATTACTTTCTTCTTTTTCTTTTCTCTTCGCACTCACAAACAATCAATCACTTCTAATACGACTACAACACCGAAAACACAACAACGACGATTGAAAAAAATTTTTGTTTTATACATATTTATTTCATATTCAGAAAAATATCATGCGTAATAGTAATATAAGTGTAAATCATCGTTTATTTATACGAAATTTTCTTACTGACTTCCGTCGTCAGTCGAGTGTCAATGAATATAAACTTCCAAATGCATTGGTATGTTATAAGAAAATGAATTTTTATATCTTCCTCTCAGTTTCTCTCTCGAAGGTCTAGCAGAACATCTCATGAACAAATCTCTAAACGAGTTTAATAAATGACTTTTAATGAAATAAGGGAAATCTGATATGGTATGTTTTTCTGAAATCTTTTTGTCATAGAAAAAACTAAGATAATCATATAATTATGATGCTTCTCTTAAGTTATTTTTCTTTAGTACGCAAGTTATTAGGTTGATATCGAATACATTATATTGTCGTTGAAACATCGAGTTTACGATTGGAAATTATCAGAAAAAAAAACAGATAGGCTATTTTAGAAAAAATAATAATGATGATAGAATAAACTCGAAACACTTGGCATTAATTATTTGTTAACAAGATGAGAATACTAGAGAAAATAAAAGTAAATTATTTTGAGTATGAAAAAATTCCTTCACCTGCTTATCATCATCAAAGAAGAAGAAAAAAAACAAACAAAAACACTTATTTTCTGATTCTCTTTTAGCTATTTCATATTTTACGTGTTTTCTTTCCTATTTTCATGCAGATCAATCAAGAAAGAGAGGTCAAACTTGGAGATCTATATTTATCTATTTCGATATGTATGCATGTCAAAAAGAGCCAAAAAAACTAAGAATGACATACTAAGACAGTCGCTGTCCTCTTGGTCTTTTTTTTCTACATCGATGCTCTATGTGCACTTATATGACAGGAAAAACACATCAACTGGTGCTTAACAAGAATAATATTTATCACTGCCGCTGGCTACATTTTCATAGAGAAGTCATCAAGTCAAAAACCAAAGGAAATCGAGAGAGAGAGAGAGAAAGAGTTAAGAATACAATGCAGCGTTAAGACAAAAGAAAGATTATACACGTTCATCCTTCACTTGTCTTATTCAATTTTCTATAGTTCCTTCTTTTTTTTATGATGTTCTCATGTGATAATAATAAATCGCGATGTCATCAGAGATAAAATATCGTTGTACTAGACCGAAACTTATTAAGACTAAGGTATATAAAAACAATAAAATGAACATAAGAATTTGTTTTTATTTATATTTTAGTCACTTGCAGTTACCGATGAAGAAGCAGCAGATTTATCAGCAACACGTTTATCAATATCAAATTCATTAACGAGTGTTCATAAACAATGTGAAGATGAAGATAATGAAGAATCAAATCAATTAATTGATATCGGTCGTGTTGCTTCATGGGCTGTTGGTTTTGAAAAATTGCTCAATGATGAAATCGGTTTACATGTCTTTACAGAATTTTTAAAAAAAGAATTTAGTCAAGAAAATATTCAATTTTGGGTTGAATGCGAAAAATTAAAAAAATTGTCAGATCAAGATGAAGTATGTTATCATTTTTATTTTTATTATACATAGAGAAACAAAAAAATATCAATTATTTTTAGATTCGTAACAAAGCTAATTCTATTTGGTCAACGTATTTACATGATACAGATGATGGTTCATGCCGAATCAATATCGATAGTCGAACACGACAAGAATGTCAACAATCACTATTAAATAAACCTAATGCTCATATATTTGAAAAGGCTCAATCTCAGATATTTCAATTAATGAAACTTGATTCATATACAAGATTTTTAAAATCTAATATGTATAAAGATTGTATTATGAGTGAAATGGAAGGAAAATCTATACCATATACAATGAAGCCACAACAAACATCAGTAAATAGTGAAGAACGTTCGAAAACAATTGATTCTCTTGTATGAAAAATAATTAAGAAAACAAAAAACAAAAAAATTTATCCAAAAATTTCTTTTGTTTTGTTTTTTATTTATCATTCATAGGGTAAATTGAAAGAAGAAGAGAAAAAAGATAAAAAAAAAAGTCCACTTTTGCCTTGGACAAAAGGTAATAATAAAATTTCTATTGTTTTATTTAACTATCTCTTATTTATTTATTTTTTTTTCTCTTTAGCATTAATTAAATGGAAACGTCTATCAGGTTAGTTATTATCTTTGCTTATGTATTTAATTGTTGTGTACATTATTTCGATCTATTTAGCTGCGCCAGAGACAAGCAAGTTCTTTTTTCTTTTGATGTTTTGCATCTATTTATATATATATATATATATACAAATAGAAAAAAATAGAGCTTGTCTAGTTAATAACCTTGCCAACCCTTAAAAAAAAATAAATGTATTTTTGTTTTCTTCATCTACTCGTGAAAACTCGAAAGACATCGAGTTACGAATAGATGGAGAAACTATTAGTAGTCATACTAATTAACATGTGCTGTTGCTATTGCTATTGCTATTGCTATTGCTATTACTACTAGCCATTCGTATGTTGATAGCTTTATGTCAGCTGTTGATGCTCTGCATGTGAATGAGGTATGAAATGACATCAGTAGTTGATTGATCTGATCCAATCTACTGTTGAAATATACGTATGAATGATATTTTTACGACGAATAGAATGAATAGAGCATGTCACTGTTCGGTACTATTATTAACGCACCATTAATATTTTATTGCACATTACATATTCATCTTTTAATTAATATTAATTTCATTATTGTTCTTTATGTGTAAGACAAAAATGAAAATTAATATTGACATTCTTGCATCTACTAGAACCTTGTTTTTCTTCAATTCCCATTCGCACATATACCTATATATATATATATCTGTAAAATAGTTCAAATAAAGTTCTGTCGATATCGATTCCTCTCTTTCTCTCCGTTGCAGTGTCAAACTCGGCGAGTAACGCGCTCAATGAAGATTCCAGTGATGATTAGTGTATTTCATTAACTTTTCTACTTTAATCAGGTAGATAGTAAATATTTTCTAAAATAGAAACAAAAAATAAAATTGATCAAATTCTGTTTTATTTTGCTGATTAAAAACAAATTGTTTTATTCGTTGAATATTTAAATTTAGTTAAACGTGATACACCCTCATCATCGTCTAATTTTTATCAACATCAAACTGCAAATGCTAGTACAAATACAACAATATATGAAAACTTTTATTTACCGATAACAAATAAATCAGCATCAGCAGAATTAACACCGATATTACATTTAAATAAAACTCCAGCTGCATCATCATCATCATCAATTTGCCTTCACAGTCCAACATCATCTCCATTAGTAACCATTGGAAATTTTAATAAAATGAATAAATATTCATCAAATATTAATCAGCAGGATTCATCATTGTTTAATGTTGTTTCACATTCCGATACAAATCAAGATTATAATGATAAAAAATTTATAATTGTTAGTTTATTTATTGATGTTTTATCACACAAAAAAACAAAATTATATTTTTTTTAATTTTTTTCTCATAGAAATATTCTTCAATATCATCAATAGATTTCTCTCGGTTTTGTCGTTTTATATTTCCGGATTCAACATCAGCGGTTATTTTAACATACAATTCTACAAATACTATTCAAACAGCGATTAATCGTTTATTTGCTAAACGTGGACTTACATGGTATCGAACTGAATTATATTCTATTGATCAAGTAAACATTTTGAGTGTCTTAATATTTCGTTTGATAGACAAAATAGTCTGAGATTATTTCCTGTCTCCATATAATCTACTTATTTTTGAGGCTCGACATTTGTAAAATATTCAGATGACATGCAAAGGATTAACTATTTTTTGCATTGACCCTTCTTGTATCTAAATCTGTACCCTATTATTAAAAAAGAAAAATTTTCTTTCTTTTTATTATTGTATAATATCAATTGAATGTGAAAGATAATTAGTGTATCAGATTATTTCTAGGATTTAATACTGTTCAATATTGAGAATGAATGTATAATATTAAAAAATAAATGAATGTGATTGTGTGACAGTAAAGAGATCATTTCAAAATTTATTTATTTTTTAATTATAATAGTTAAGCTATTTTATGAAGATATATTTCAATGAAAAGAAAGAAATAATTTTGTTTGATCAAACGTATCTTTTTTCATCTTCGTCAATAGTTTTCTCAAAAGAACATTTCAGCATGATTACTATACTCTTATGCATAAACCTTAAATAAAAGTAACGATGATTCTCCTTTTCTTCCCTATAAATTACAGTCTAATATCATTTAAATTACCTGACATTCGTTTATCTGAATGTACCTGCTTTTGAAATTCTTATGTTGTATTTTGATTTGAACAAGTTCTTTGAATATAATTTTTGAAAGATATTCTAATTGTTTGATAAAACATTTTAGTTTGGAGCGAATATCGATATATTTATCACAGAGATTATGCAACGATAGTTCTAGGATTTTGGAAAGCAGAGTCGGAGAACAGTACTCTTTCCAACGAGGAAATGATCATAGACAAAACTCATTTACGGTAATATAAGCTCGTTTTTCGTTTGTTTTTTTTTCTGAATAAAACAAAATGAAAAGAATTTCTTGAAGTGAAGGGTAATCACTTTTTCGCTCTCTTCTTCAACCCATCACTGACAAGAAAAAAATTATACGACTAATAATCTTCGTTTGAATTCATATTTTAGTCATAGATAGAACTCGAAGCAAAGATAAAAATCCTGAAAGAGTTCGTGCCATTAGATATTTCCTCTCGATTTATGATCATTTACTGAACTTTCAGTTCATTCCAAAGAGTCACAAGAAAAATCGTCAGAAGAAGAAACTCTTGTGTGAAATTCTCCTCAACGATAACTCTCAAGGTCCTTATGGTATCGTGAAAGTTTCAGTGCAAAAAATGTTTCTCTTCGAAGATAACATGTTTTCAAAGCATGTTACTTTCACACAAGAGCTTCAAAAATAGTCGAGTTTTTAGGCATACGATATTCTAAGAAGAAATCAATTCATTTCGTCTGAAATTTTCAGGGTATCACAAGAACTATGAGAACTATTATTTGGAAGAATTTCAGATTGAAAATTTTAGTTGCGATATTTCACGTGATTTCCTCCAACAGGTTGAAAGTTCAGTAAAATGACCATAATTCGAGAAGGAATGCCTATTGGCACGAATCATTTTAGAATTTCTATCTACACTATGCGCAAAATATGAGGTTAAAAGCAGAATATTGGTCGAATGAGTTCTCTCCTGAGGTTTTAGTAAGATTTTAATTATTTCTAAATGATTGTTTTCACTCATAAAAAAAAGATTCATTCAGAAATTAAAACTATTCAAGTAATAGAACTTTAATAATTTTTTAGAATCTTTTGTAGAGATATTAGAAATAAATTTTCTTAAGATAAAGATCAAAACAAAAATTTAACTTTTTCATATTTCTATTCCATCTTAATTTGTTAGTATTTTATACATATCTCAATTAGTGTACACTTGTTTACACTTGCTTCTATAATTTGTTGTTAATTTTTGTATAAGTACCTTAAGTTCGAAAGTGTTTTGAAAAAATTTAATCCAAATTGTTTAGAGAAACCATCCGTTTTCTCTTGTTCTTATATATTCATAGTCGAGTAATTGTTCGATCTTCTTTTTATTGTCGCAAAATAATTTAGTCTATTTCTTTTCTCAATAAATACAATATATTTGAATTAGATATAGGAACGAAACGAGTTTTCTTTTATAGCTTGACTCATATCTAATTACCATAGAGAACTAATTGTGCATATCAGCTATTTCTTGTCTTCAATGAAATATGAGAAATGTCAGCGATTGTCTTTGACTATTTTTCGGATTATTGATTAAAATGTTATTGACACATCCCCGTCAGTATAAGAACGATAAAACTATATATATAAATAGCTTAATATTGTTTATATTTAGCAACCAATTAATATTCAAGAACCCTTATCAACATTATCTGGAAAGGAAATTTATGTTGAAACGCGTATATTAATACGTCTTGATTTTCCAGCAAAAACTCTATGTGTACGATGTAATCCAAAACGAACACTATTACAAGTTTTACAACCAATTGTTGACAAATTAAATTATTCTATTGGACAATTTATTTTTTATGCTGTATGTAAAACATATAATAGTACTTGTTGTTTTTTTTTCTATCTAATTTGATTATTTATAGAATAATTCATTAATACCACTTAATTTAAATGAAACTGTTGGATGTTATGATAATCAAAGAATATTTACTTTAATAAGAACAGCATCGGGTGTTGGTGAGAAATAATAATAAAAAAATGATTATAAAAAGATTTGGAATTTATTTTTAGATACGTCAACTAAACAAAAGATAAGAACAGCAAATGATATATTTGAAATGATATCAGAAAATGATGAAGATATTAAATTTGATGAATGTGGAATATTAAAAATAGTTACAAAATCAAAATCAACATTTGTTGATGATTATCTTTTTTTTCAACACCTGAAACATCTTTGAAGTATATCGGAAAAAGATCGTATGTTTTCAATGAAAGAAAAAAGAAAAAAAAGAATTTTTTCTTATTAATTAAATATATTTCTTTAGAAATCTGTTGTGGCTCTAGACGGTGATATATCTTGTTGATTAATAATGTCTCGGTGTTAATTTGATGCAAGAATACATTTTTTTCTATCTATCTTAGCTTTGCAGTTCTTTATTTTTCCTAACTAAATCCTTAATCGAAAACAATTAATGGTGCTAAATTATGTACCTGTGGCGATGTCATTGTCATTGAGCGTGTATTCATATCATCAAAATAATTATCTCTTCTTTCTTTTGTGTGGCTTGTTGTCGTATACATTGCTGTGGTACAAAATTTCTTTCTTTTTTTGTTTTGTTCAATATGTGCGCATGTGTGTATGTCAAGATTTTTTTTCCAAATTTGACATTTTGTCATTGAATGTGTGACTAAAATGAACAGTTTGAACAATAGATACATATATATAAAGAAATTTTTTTAAATTAAATAAGAGTCATAGAATGATTAAATACAAAGATGATTATAGAAATTTCCAAAGAATCTTGTATTTTTAGTTTTCGATTTCAAGTTATACTAACTCAACTAGGTTACTTATTCTGGTTCATTGTATGTTAGATCATGGCCCTAGAGTACTACTCACAAAACGACCCATGTCGCACGTTCGCTCGCACTACTGTCGGTATACTGCGGTACTCATAAGCATTAACGGTAGCACTTACAACTTTCAGTTCCAGTTAAAAACTATTGCGGAGAGTGTTTTCTATACGAATTTGAATTATTTATTAGACTAAAACTCAAGTTATCCGAGAACAAAACAGTTTCTTAATACCTTTTACTAATAAAAACTTGCCACATAGCTAAGACTGATTTGGGCTCTTACTTCGTGAAGGTGACTCAGACACATCAATACGATCAGACTGCATTGAAAACACCTAAATTCTATCAGTTTGAACAGACTTCAAAAATATTCACTTGCTTTGATATTAGTACACTATCATACAACACTTTCAAAAACGACGCCAGTAAACTGGCGGTAGTTCTCATATGGTGACTAGTTCATTGTGAAGTAGTTATGAAAAAAAAGGGGACTTGTGATAGGGCCTATACGAAGATTCGGTGATTAATATACGACAACATGAATATGAGACACTAGGTATGGTATTGAATTGTATAAACATTTTCATAACACCGGAAAAGTATTGGAATATCTTCTTCTAAAAACCAAAAACAAGAATCTTTCAAGATTTTGTGTTATAATGTAGACAGACGTGAGACGCGTGTGCTTGAAGTAATGGCTTTGACGTATAAATCCAAAGCTTTCTATTTGTAGTTTTACAGAAGTAGGAAAATTATGAAACGCATCTCGATTACTACATTTTTACATATTCCATCAGAAGGGTACTTACCAAAATGGAGCTATATAAAAAGCAGTAGGAGAATATTGGAAAGCGCAATTCGTTGATGTTAACATTTCGAATACAGTAGTTGTCGATATAGCATGTCTCTTAGAAGCAATACTTATCATTGGTATTTATTGACTCACCAGTCAACAACTTAATCTTGGTGAGATTCATTCTGATATAAGATATAAGGTATCATTCTAACGGATGATTTCACTATGACAGCGAAAGAATAGAATAGTCTAGAAATAGACAGGAGCGGTGCGTGCATGAAATAATGGATTGAATAGAGCAATCTTAATTATATACTACCGAGTTTCTATACATCAAAACGCTGCCGACATAATATAGATTTATCATTATCAAATATGATTACTGTTTCAAGTGAAGCATAGCATTTTGGCACGAGTGATCACTGGCCGATTGTGCATTCACGTGAGATTACTTCTTTTGATATCAACAGCATTTTTTCTTATACAAATTAGAATGCTTTGGAATATGTAATGTATTAGTGTTTCCCCAATCATTTTTGAAGGAAGAGCAAAATAGACATAGTGCAGATATGTGATATAAACTATAGGTTCGTTTTATTACTGCTGTCAATAACACATTGACACATTGGAAAAAGAAAGATAAGTATAAGCTGTCGCTACCTGGTTGCATTGTTGAAAAATTAAAATAAATAAAAGTGAAAAATAAAGATTATCAATCACGACAAAAACAAACTATGTACGAAAAAAAAGATACTATTACGCGCTCGGACCAGAAAGAATTAAAAATCGATACAGACCAATACAAAGCTGCTTAATGATAAAACTCTCTACCAATAGTCGAAGCGATACACGATAATTCAAACAAAATTTTTTGAACACGTTTATCTCGCATCTACAAAGCGCGTATACGCCATTTTTTAAATTATCCAATGGTACTAAAGTACTTTCAATAGAGCAAGAAATTACAGACGAATTATATCAGTACTGGAATGAAAAGTTCAAATAATCCTCGATGGATTACTCTAA
Organism: Rotaria sp. Silwood2; assembly: GCA_905329745.1. Lineage (NCBI taxonomy): Eukaryota > Metazoa > Rotifera > Eurotatoria > Philodinida > Philodinidae > Rotaria > Rotaria sp. Silwood2. Next base: position 30,031 of record CAJNSZ010000082.1, on the reverse strand, counting down.
TACCCATGACATTAAGATAAGGAATATGACCAATTGTTACATAAGTTAACAATGTCAAAATGTTGAGTCTGAAAGATTAGTGTTGTTGAAATTAAGCGATTTATAAAGACATTCAAACCTAACAGATCAATAGGAGTTAGGTTTGATTTTTCAGTGTTTTGAGATGAACAGAGCTAGCGACCTACTATTTTTATATGAACTCGAATTCCTGAAAACTTGATATTATATCCTATCCAATATACGTATGACAGCCTCATTTCGATTCATGTGCGCACATTAGCTTACATGTTCGATAGTGGACTTCTAACAAATCTATTGTGTGTGTGATAAACGGGATATTTAATAACCCAGCTTACGAGGGAACATTCCCAACTGTTAATCGTCGATCGAAGTGATATTTTGCCCATGGGCAGCACTCAATGAGACTAGGAAAAGCCTAAAAGGATTCGTCCCCATAGGTCTTCCTTCTGGAGTTATGACCATTTTACAAACTTTCCGGCTTAAGACAAGCTATTCATAAAAAAGCCAAAAAGAAGGAATTGCCATCTGAAGTGTTGCCCATAAGTAGGTCTTATGATCTTTAGGACATCCTGAAAGCTTCAGTCAAAACGGATGGTTCCTTCTTGAGATATTGAAAATTTAAAAAAACGATCATATGTCACAAAAAGGTCATAAAAACGACTTTTCTTTAGTATTCTATATCTCGAGAAGGAACCATCTATTTTGACTGAAGCTTTCAGGATGTTCTAAAGATCATAAGACCTACTTATGGGCAAAACTTCAGATGGCAATTCCTTCTTTTTGGCTTTTTTATTAATAGCTTGCCTTAAGCCGGAAAGTTTGTAAAATGGTCATAACTCCAGAAGGAAGACCTATGGGGACGAATTCTTTTAGGCTTTTCCTAGTCTCATTGAGTGCTGCTCATGGGCAAAATATCACTTCGATCGGCGATTAACAGTTGTGAATGTTCCCTCGTTAGACGAAAACTGGTGGGCCTGGGTGAATATGTATGTGATTATGAATCAGAGCTCGAAATGAACCGACCTTTTCAGATTCGATTCGGTTCGATTAGAGTCTCAGAAAATTGGTTCGAGTTAGACTCTATCGAAGAAAAAAGGTCAAATAAAGCTGGATTTGTGCAATATTATCTTAAAGATCCATCTTTTTTTGCCTTATCTTCAATCAGTAACTTACTTGGAAGACACGAGAGCACTTCTTCATGTATATCAGACAATTTTTAAAACTCATAAATGGTTAAGGTTCGAGTTCGGTTTGCTTTCGGGCTCTAATATGAATGCTCGTGCAGATGTGGATGACATCCTTGTCGTTACCAACATTGACACACTGACATTGTACATCGAGAAGAAAATCACAGCAGCCTTAATTTTTATAGCCTACAGCTACAAGAAAGGCGAAGAAGCAGTTGCGATTGGTTGTATGTATGAATGTGTGGATGGCAGCAAAACCGTCACCCCCCGTACGACCGGTCACACGCTCTCTGTCGCAGGAAACGGGAGTTTTTATTGGACAAATCGCGTTAAAATGTGTACTATTTGATAGCGATTTCTTTAGTTTAACGAGGTTGGTCTCTGATTCATGTATTTGAAAAAGTGATTGATATGTCGGATGAAGGCATATTTTGCTAATGAAACGAAATAAATCGGAAATGACACCAATGAATGAATTCGATGTTGAATATCGATTTTCGAAGGCTATTTGGCGATATGCGCGTGAGTCATTTGTTTACCGCATGTTGAACAAGACATTACTTACACAAAACGTAGACATCTCATTTCTTTTTGAATTGTGATTCGGAACATATTCGAGCAGTTACGCGTACTACAATGTCACGAACGGATTCGAGTGTATCGAGGACAGATGATGTCGAAGGCAGAATTGATACAGTTGCGCAAATCGAAACGAAGTTTCATTTCAATAAATGCATATTTATCGACAATAATGGATCGTTCCGTTGCATTAAAATTCCTTGGATACACCATCAGTTCTATAGCGCCCGATGATCTAGTATCAGTGCTATTCAAAATCGATACTGATCCTTGCGTACTTGAAACCGCCACCAAAAATAACAGCTATTTTACAAAAGTGGTAGGACTCAGCGATCCTGAAGATGAATGAGAAGTACTCTTCATGCTTGGTTCAATCTTACGCTTGAATCAGATCTGTCATGATCAATCATCAGCTGATGTGGCAATGTCGATCATTCGAATGACATTATGCAATGATCATGACAATGATCTCAAACAACTCTATGATCACATGAAGAATGAATTCGATAGAAAGATTACGAATCTTCTCTCACTTGGTTATCTAGTATATAGTATGGGAAAGTTTGATTTAGCCGAAAAATAATATTGTCGAGTTTTGAGTGAACTTCCATCAAATGATCTTTCACTCTCTGAATTATATCATAACCTCGGTATGGTTGCAGATGAGAAAGGTGAATATGACACGAGTCTTGAATTGTACAGAAAATCACTCGATATTCTTGTGAGAACTTGCCCTTCGGATCATATCAATATTGAGAACACATAAAACAGCATTCGTGAAGCTCATTGAAAGAAAGGTGATCATCAATGAGTACTCGATTCGTACCACTAAGCTGTATCAATCTTCAGACAAGCACACCATGAGAATCACCCGAGGATAGCCCGGCTTTACAACAACATTGGTATCATCTATTAGGTACAGGAGAAGCTTTTTGGAACACTTAAATTCTATGAAAAGTCACTTGCTATTAAGAAGAAGCATCTGCCAACGGATCAACTTGATTTTGGTAGCTCGTACAACAATATTGGCACTGTTTACTTTTATCTCATTGAATATGATCTGGTATTGAAGTATTACAGGCGGTCGCTTGAAATCAAACAGAAGTCATTGTCTACTCACCGTCCCGATATTGTAATGATCTACAAGAACATGGGTATTGTCTATGATGAAAAAGGCAAATTAGAACAAGCATTGACATTGTTGCTGAAGGCCTCAACAGTCTATCAACCCTCATTGCCAGCTAATCATCCCAATGTGATTAAGATTAAGAACGTTATTCGGCGAGTAGAAGACAAAATGAAGATAACGAAATAGTTGCCTTTTGTTGCATTCATATTTGATATTGACGATAGTTAAAATGAAAGTATGAGTTCAGTGAACGAAGAGTTGAATATCTTTCATAAGTCCATGGCCTCCTATTGATCACCCTGGAAAAAGGCTAATTGCAGAAACATGCACAACATTGTTGCTATTCTATCAACAATTCCACTCTCAACTGACGAAAAAGTAAAGACCAAGAAATAGAGATCCAAGATTTTAAGAATCACCAGTGGGGAAGGGAAGCAAGAGAAAAAATGAAACCGACTTTTGCGATCGAGCAATCTAGGATTGAAATCATCGACATGATGATTACTCGTGTTTCATTCGCAATATGAATTTCGATTCATCCAGCAAGCAAACTTCCAAATCTGCCAATATCAGAAATTCATGGAGGATTCTTACTGAAATCCAGTTTTTCACCTACTATGATCTTTCATATTTGTTCATTTCTTCATCCTATCATGTTCAGTTTGAAAAAGCGCACCGATATCTTAGATACCAAGCAGTATTTAATAAGCTCCGACAAACAATTTCAAAGATCTACTATCACTTCATGCATGAGAAAGCTTTATCTGCAGGTAAGTAGTTGATAGTTTATAATAATCAATGATTTAAAAACAAATAAACGGCACTGGTACTAAATGACCAACAATAAACCGAACTGTATTTTAATTTTGATGGACTCTTCGAAGTTCATTAAATTTTTTCGCACTATTTCAAGCTTTACATGCCAAGATCTCATAGATTTGGCCACCCCACACGTTTTTTCGTCAAGCATTTCAGACAAATTCAAGATTATTTATTGAATAAAAAAATGCAAGCATCTACGATACTATTGAGCTTGTTCTGCACACATCTTCCGTTGTAGTCAATGATCAGAAAATAATAAAGGTGTGGGTGTGGATTATGAATGTGACTGTACTAATGACTTACGGTGGGGATGAATGCGTAGGTATTGACATGAACGTGAGCGTTTATGAAGATGGATCACTCACAAGCACATCCGCACTTATGCACAGCCACACACTCACACTCACGGAAAATATTTATTTTACTCTAGTGGTATTCGACGGATTTATTTAGATTTTTATGAACTCTTCTGAATTTAGCACTTCTTTTTCGATTCAATAGGATCCACCAGAACTTTTTATCTATCCCTTCCTATTCTCAAAATAAAGCTTGTAATAAATTACGTTGAAAATTTATTTGAAGAAGAGATGTTAAAGATTTCTTATGGCCACGACATTTCGTCTGAATCAATGACAGTTATGACGTAAGAGTATTCAGAAGTGTAAACGGTCGTGAAGCACATAGCATTTCCCAATATTGATATTATTTTTCATTGTTCACACTTCTCTACAAGTATAATAGTTTTTACATGATAGCATACAACAAGATAGAAAGAATCAAAACGTTCTGTGAATGAAAAAGCTCACCAACTGGTGCATAATAAATCTTATTATCCATCAGACCCATAAAGTACCTAGATTCCAAATGTTATCAGAGAAAACCTGCATTTGTCATGTGAAAAAAAGGAGAAAGTCTCATGGGACGATAACTTCATCCCACTTCATCTCATACCACGGAATATTTCCAAAAACGAGTTGTCCCACGGAATGAGACTGTTCCATCTCATTCAGATCCACGATCTGTTTGTTTTCTCTGTTAATATTGAACCATCTTGATATTTATTCTAATGATAGAGAAATCTTTATGTTTCTCTCTGCACTTGCTGCTTTTTCTCTGACAAGACGAATACATAAGTTGTGTATCAATGATGAAACTATTTTATTGTATTCTTTCTTTTCTTCTATTGTGCAGTTAATTTTGCATTAGTCGATATTTCCAACCAAGTAAGTGATTCTATAACTTTTTTTTGCAATGAATCGTAGGAGAATTTTACAACATATTCAAGATAATATTGGATTATCAGAGAAGCAAATAAAAATATAAATTATATGATGGAGATATTGCAATAAAAAAAAACTCACGTTTTCATGAGTTGTATTTGAACGGTTTTGGTTGATAGTTTGCTTTTAAAGTATTTCGAGTCGTCATCTCTTTACAATAATTCAGCATATCGATTAAGCTGGTTCTGAATAATTTTGATATTATTACATTGTCATCCTCTGGAAATATTTCAAGTTCGTAAAATATTATTTTAATGATCCAATCTATTGATGAGTATGTTGACATGTATGTTTTTTCGTTTTTTTCTCTTCAATCCTATTTTGTTCATCTCTGTACTATTACTATCAACGTTCTCATTTTTCTTTTACAGTGGACTATCCATTCAATAATCTATTCTTGGTATAATAGTATCATTATTCTTGTTCACTCAGAGGAATAACCCAATCTTTCTTCGTAGGCTTTGTATTGCTATTCATGCATAACTTGAGATATTTCTGTGCAACTTTTTGCATTTTTTTTCTCGTATAGCTGGTAGATTGGCAACATAAGCAAGTGTCTGAATATAAGTCCGAATGCAAATTTTTAGTGCTTTCATCGCAATCTTTCACGCTGACGCAGGTAACGAAGATACACGTGGAGCGATTGAATGTTACCGATAATATTAGTCTTTTGTCTTGGTATATATAGTTTAGAGCATAAGAGAATTGCAATTTCTTTTTCCATCGCTCTTTGTTTGCGCCAGCAAAGATGTGGAAGGAATGAATAGCTATAATTAGATATCACTAACATATTTCAATTATTTACATAGTATTTCATAAATTTCGAGTCAATTTTTTTTTTGCATATTTTTTCGAACATATAAAGTTGAATAAACATAGAAGATATATGTTAAAGAGTAATATCTAAGTTATTATTCAAAATTTATTGTACTCAGCTAACATCCTTCTTAAGAGAGTATCTTATAAGTAAAAGTGTTAAAGTAATTTTATCAAATTTCAGTTTCACTCATTTACATTAGATTTTCATCTTAACCTTATAAAAAAAAATAAGTCTAAAACTATTTGAGCATTAAACTTCATACAAATATAATGATAAAAAATGACTCATAGTGAACTTGCCGCTAATATTTTTCTCATCCTAACTTAAAAGAGCAGAAAATAAATTTGATAAATATATTTTAGCATACTTTCTAATAACGTACTTTCTTTTGATAGTAGCTTAGATGTTACCAATAATACATTTTCCACATCTGTCTAACTGTATATATTCGAAAATACAAAAAAAACTCATAATGGCTCGAAATCTATGACACAATCTTTATATATGCTATTTACACAAAAACTGTAGTAGCTACATGAGTTACCTGTAGATAGAAAAGTTTTTATCGTATACTTGCATGCATTACTAAACATTTAGTTTCCAAATTGAGTGTATCCCTAGAGAGAACAATCATATCCCATAGATCTGAGTTTCTTGAAGTATTCTAGCTTGGATGAATCTTTGTAAGAATTTAATACTGTTACTATCTTGTAACAAATGAGTTTCTATTTTGATTTTTTGATCTGTAGATGGTATATCAAATTTAAAACTCAAATGAGTTAAAAACTTGATGCAGGCTCTTATGCATCAAAATTAAACAATTAAATATGTGATTGTATGAAAAAATATCTTAAGACTAACTCATAAATAATAATGCTTATCTAACGATTTGCTTGCCGTTATCTAGAAGAATGATCATGCAATCTTAAAAGACACTAAATTCAGTATTCGTAATATTAGTTCCGTGGAATACTATGCTCTACTGCTCATATTTACACTAATTTCTTTATATTGTGTTAACTAATCAGGTCTTATAATCAGCAACTGCAAATCAGTTATTATTTGAGTAGATTAATAATCTGCTTATTTTGAAGTCATAATTTGAAGTGATCGATGAAAATCTATTTGTAACAGGATATCTTCAAAAATTAAACAAGAATAGTTTGATATGGATTTAACCCATAGAGAAGCACAGTACATTTCTCTAAGGAACATCATCTAGCAGTATTTACAATTATAGTTGTACTCTATCTTTCCATATATTGTCTGTCTATCAATTTTATAGCCCTAGTAGGTATATAAAAATACTAACTTTGCATGATAGTATTTATTGCAGACAAAATCATTTCGTATATTTGATAATAATATAATCAAATAACATTATGAAGCATAGTGATCCCTAGGAAACCATTGTCGTGGCGATTCTCTATCTGTTGACTCCTCGTCCTCGAATAGGGTTTCGAGGTAAATGGAGTTTAGGTTGGAGTTTCTCGCCCCTGAAGGCTTTCATACAAGTGTTATAAAAAGAATCATTATTTTCCTCAAAAAAAAGCCTCCCATGATCAGAAAAATCAGGTTTCAACTTTGCACCAACAACCTATTGGTTCGGATACCCTATTCTCGAAAATTTCTAGTCAAATTTCTAGAGGGTGTTAGCGCTGATGTCGCCGTGGCAGTTGGTAGCGACGAAACTAGAATTTTGACGATGGGAGGGGAGGCTCAGCAAGTCGGACTCTACGCCGACGGTAAGGCTCATAGCAGTGTTTAGCTGGTGCGATTTTGTTCGTTGTGGAGGGGAAGGGCGCTCAAACCTCTGGTGGAGGAGCTGAACCCCCGCTTCCCCTTGGTTGCGTCACTAGCTGTTAGTCTGTATGGGTGTGCGACTAGCACCGATTCAACGAATAGTAGACCCACCGCCACACTCGCGCCAACATTCCTCACGTACACCCACATCCCACATCCATAGAGACATCCATTCCCCTCGTCCCCACCAAGATCACATGTATCACAATCACAACACACACCCCATACTCATACCCAGGGATCTGACGATACGAAGAGGAATATGTGCCCGCCCCCAACGTTAGAAAATTTTCAGTTTTTTCCAGTTAAAATCGTATTTTTCATTACAAAGGAAAATTATAAAATGAAAAAAAAGAACGTTCAGTATTCTCCACTTTTAAAAAATTGTATATATATCATTAAAGCTCCCAAAAAATGTTTTTGCAAACCCCCGTGCCACTTTTTTCTTTTCACCACATCCCTGCTCACAATCACATCAACACTCAAACCCACACAGACATCAGAACCTACATCCATAGACTCAATCTAAAAATACTGATTCGATGAGAGCAGGAAGGCAAAAATATCTTATTGACCCAAGTCTGACCCTGAAAAATACGAAGTAGAAAATGTTCCATAGGAGAAACTATACATGATTTCTGATTGGTTAGAACAGATAAACAAATAAATAAACAAACAAGCATACATTTTCTCACGAAATACCCTTTCTCTGAAAAAAAATGGAACACTGAGTTGATTAGCTCTATAAGAAACATCTCACATATTCTTTTTGTATGACTCTTTCATATGAAACTGTTGAAATCCGAAAAACAGACATTGTTGAATTACTCTGTAAATGCTGATTAACTTTCAAAGAAGATTATTAGACTAAATAGAAATCTATACAATTTATGGTTCATAATTACGCGCAACTTTAATTAAATAACAAGACTGGTATTGAATTTTGCTAGAATGCACAGATTGGTAGGAGACGAGCTCGAATCCTGAGCTCAGGAAGATTCGGACTCTCCGGATGCCTATGTACAGCAATATAGTATTAAACACAGAGAGTCAAGAGCTACTACCTGTGAAGAAAAAGTGAATGCTTTTAATCATGATGATAGTCGAGGAAGAAAAATGTCAAGCATATGGGTCTAAGAGCAAAATGGCCTCTACTCAACGAAATAAAGCAATGAGCGGGAGTTTCAAGTGTGATCGAGAAAACAACCTACTCAAATAGCATGGCGCATGTTTCAATACTGTGCCATTCTTATGATCCATCTTAGCTTGAGACAAGATGGATATTTTATATACCACTTGATGCACCTCGATTTTCTTCACAAAACTGCAAACTTTATTGATCAAAATAAGTAGAGTCACTAAATCCATCAATGATATTTGACTATGAGATAAAGAACAGCTATGATTATTCAGAGTCAAATGACAAAAAAAACAGCAATTATCTGTAATAAATTTTTGTAAGATAAAAGTAGACATCATAAAATGATTTCTGTACTCAGTCTAAACAACTCACAGTAATCAAGCAATGGCAGGAAAAAAAGTTACAAATTTCGACGCAGCAACCGGAAAGCGTACTAATGGTTTTCCTGCATCAAGAGTTTTTCCAGAAACACAAGTGGGCTTGCAAAATGTAAATTCCCTAGATTCATCTACAGGGACTCCGTCAACTGGAAGTAAGTATCACTAAAACCATGTACCGATTACAAAACCAATGAATTCGGTTCCATTTCATTAGCTGGAATTGCTTGAAGTTGATCACAGAATATTTGTTGAAAAGAAGATAAACATTTTATATTCAAGCAAACAGTGATGTTTTTGGACGGTATCATTAAAATTTCTTCATGCGTATTAACTGGAAACTTTCATTTTCGAGAGAAATAAGTCCTTTAGTAAACAACACCATAAAGATCCTAAACTTACCATTATCAAGCATTGCATTGACGACTAAAGTTCTCTAACTACAATTGTATGGCTTAGTACTTTCTTTTATGAGACTTCATTTCCTATAAACACTTTTGGGCTCATGGCCAGCTCTATAGATGAGAGGCGAGTATTACTAAAATTGATATTGACTGCAACATTTTCCAATTTTCGACATAGGATTCGCAGATCTATGCTCAAACTCTATATGAGACATGAATGAGTAGGAGGTGGGATTCGAAGAGACGAACAAGCAAATAATACCAATGAATGTACAATAATAGATGTGTGCATTTGTTTAACGATTAAAGTTTATTTCGTCGCATTTGAAAGATACACAAGGATAACTTATAAAACTCTAATTATAATGAAAGAGCAAAGTACATGGGGAGTTAAGCAAATTCTTACTAGAGGACGGAGTTTTTGTGTCATATACAGACGAAAAAAACAGCAGTTGATTTTCTTACAGAATATATATATCAAGTATGTACAAGAACTATTTCAACAAAAACAGGGATCGTAATTCTATCATATTCAACAGTACATTCTAGATAAACAACGGCAATCCTGTCGTTTGGATTGGTCTCTGTCCAAATGGACAAGATGGATACAGATACCACTATTCTGGTGGATACAATCTATTCTTTTCTTGGGCAATCAACGCATACTTCTCGACAACGATCTCAACGATCTTTCTGTCAACGACAAATGTTCAGTCTTATTAAGGGGGACCCCCCCTCAGAAACCAACTTTGTTATTTTTCATCCGATTTCAACCAAAATTTCAGAGAATGCTAATCTTGACTAGAATAGATTATGGTTAAAATATCTCCCGAAATCTGCGAGCTATTCACGAGTTATAGTCAATTGATTGGCCAAAAATACCCTTTACACGGGGAAGGTTTTCAATATGAGGATTCGAGCTTAGCATGTCGGGGTGGTTTTTAAATTGTAGAGTACACTTAGCGCTAGACCCTAATAGGGCCTGATTTTTTAATTTCCCTTTGTTTGATTTTTAAAAAAACTTTTTCGGAAAATTCTCAAATTCGTGGCAAAAAAATCGCTAAAATCGCTAATTAAAATCAAAGATCTAAGTTTTTTATTTAAACAAAGGAGAAATTCACAAATCGGGCCCTATTAGGGTCTAGCGCTAAGTGTACTCTACAATTTAAAAACCACCCCGACATGCTAAGCTCGAATCCTCATATTGAAAACCTTCCCCGCGTAAAGGGTATTTTTGACCAATGAATTGACTATAACTCGTGAATGGCTCGCAGATTTCGGGAGATATTTTAACCATAATCTATTCTAGCCAAGACTAGCATTCTCTGAAATTTTGGTTGAAATCGGATGAAAAATAACAAAGTTGGTTTCTGAGGGGGGGGGGGTCCCCCTTAAAGAAAATAAAAGAGTAAAAAAAGTAGTGACAGTTATGGATCAGCGTTTTTAATAGGAATCTGAAACAAAGTATATGTAGGTACTTCGTTTCAATTTTAACAAAATATCCGTTGATATTTTGTTATTTAGAACAAAGTACCTCAAAAGTACCACAGTAATGAGCTGACTTCATTAAGACAAAACCAAAGTTATTATTAATCAATCTTTTAAATAAAAAATATAATTTCATATTAAAAAAATGTACGAAAATAAGTAACATATAACATAAAAGAAAACACATTCATCTGATCAACTTTAGAAAACATTTTCCAGCATTTTTATTCATTCGCACCAACTTTACAAAAAATGTGAAAAGATATCACTTCTGACTAAAATACAGAAAATACGTTTTTTTCATATTTCACTGCAAAAATGTGCATTGATGATTTTTTTCGATCATTTCAATTTTTCCTATATTCTACGTTTTCCATTGTTTAGGTTTCTTTTATAGTTATTTTTGAAATAGTCTCATAAAAATAAATCCAATATTGAAGCTTGTTAGTATACTATAAAAACGATGTTAATGAAACAAATCGAAGCAGTTGAAAGTGTAAAATATTGCAAAAATTGAAATCATCGAAACACTTTTTGCTCAGTTAAATTTGAAAAAATATTTTTTCCGTATATGAGTCAAAACTGATATCTTTTCACGTTTTTGATAAACTTGGTCCGTATCAATAAAAATTTCTAGGTGATGCTTATCATACTGAAAAAAAGACAATTAATTTGTATTTTGACCAATAAAGAAGTTATAACAATTTGTTTTTCGTCACAGCTTTTCAGACACCCTATATATGTATCAAATAGGTACTAAATAATATAATAGACTGAATAAATGCCAAATAATAGATATATATTAAAGTAATGCTAAATAATCAATAATATATGATGCAAGATTGAAACAAAAATATTAATAAAACAGAAGATTCAAAGTCTGAAAAAAAACAAGAAGTTTCACTTATGAATTTTACTAGACTAGAAGAAAAGTACTGTTTAGTTCCATCTACAATTAGGATTTATAATCAAGAGGAAAACGAGAAAATTTTATCTAAATAAGTAAAGTACTGCTTTTAATATACAAAGTACCATCGATGTACTTTGTTTGTTCCAGTCGAATACAAAGCACAGTACTTTTTCAAAATCATAAGTAGCTCGGATAATTTGATTTTTCTTGAAGTACTTAATATTGAAACACTGGTTATGAATGGATACATTCGCTCGTCTTATGAGTAAATATTACAGTACGATCATGAACTCATCAATAAGTAACTTCAAAAAATTAGTAATGCAAATGTTTGTTTTGTAGAAAGAATGACGATTCGTTTTTGTGAGCAATACTATAACGATATTGTAATGTATATATATAGTGCTTTAAATTAAGAGACAATTTAATTATTCAGATTATNTTTAGTTTAATTGTTATTATTTATCTTTTGCCTAAAAAAAACATTTTCTTGTATATGCCCAAACGATTAACACCATTATTGATGCAAAGAATAATCGCTTACGGCCATACCACGTTGAATACACCAGTTCTCGTCCGATCACTGAAGTTAAGCAACGTCGGGCTCGGTTAGTACTTGGATGGGTGACCGCCTGGGAATACCGAGTGTCGTAAGCTTTTTTTGTTTTTAATTAACAAAATACATCTTCGTCATCATTTTATTAGTTGTTTCTACGTCAAAAAAGCACAACTACTTGCGTATTTTTTGAAGCTCTAACTAATAATGTACCAAATACATACGTATTTATTATCAAGTTTCGTTTAATTGGTGTGTTGTTTTGATTTGAAGAAATACAAAAAAATTTAACAAAAAAAAAGACACTCAATGGGCTCGATCATTAATTCTGACAAATTTGTACAAAAAAACCGATCCAGTCACTAATGTTAATAAACCAATCAAAAAATGGCGACGATATTTTGTCATAAGATTTGTTAAGATCGATGAATTATTATTATTATCATTATTATTAACTAATGATGATGATAAACTAGATGGTTTTTCATCTAATTTTGCTTTAATATCATCGATTTTTTTCTTAATGCCTTCATTACGTTTTAAACGTTCTTCACGAAGACGAAGAGAAGTTTCAGCATCATTTCTAAATCACCAGAAACGAAAAAAAGAATAGTTATTCATTGAAAACTCATCAATATCTATTCATACGTAAGTTGTACTGAATGAGAATTATTTGTACTTGATTTGACACGTTTTTTCAATTCATAGTTAATATTTTCAAGACTTCTACTTAATTTGGAATCATCTTCATTGTCACTTTCAGTTGATCCATCAAAATCACTTTCATCAAATAAATCTTCACTTTGTTCAAGTTCATCGAGTTCTTTTAAACCAGCAACAATTGCCATATAAGAAAATCTAAATTATTAATTTGAATTCATTTTTTTTTATATATTTATTTATTTTATATTATTACCTTAATTGTTCAGCTGTTTGAATAAGCCCATGACGTTGTGTTCGAATATGAGCAAGAATTTCAATTAATGATATATCACTCGGATCATCTGTATGAGAAAGCTGATACAAAAAATAAAACGAATCAAAATTAAATAGAGTTAAAGAAAATTTTTATTAATATAACCATTTTTAATATTGAATCAACAAGAACAAATGTGCCTGATCGTCCAATACCTGAAGATGAAGAAAAAATTGTTTTCGAAAAATAAAAGAAACCGATTATTTCCTATTACTTTACCAGCACTACAATGAAGAATTGGTGCACCAAAACGAGAATCAAAAGCACCACAATGACGAACATCACATAATAATTGTAAGAATGGTTCAGGTGAACTTGGTGCACCATGATCCGGCCAATCAAAATCTGACCAATGAATTATTGGGCGAGCTTCACCTGTCTGACAACAACAAAAAAAAGAATTTTTATTTAAAATACACAAGAAACAAAGAATTTTAATTCATGGATGTTTACTAATAGATTTGTTAGTTCGAATCTGCGTTGAGTATAATGATCTTCTTGTCTTTCGGATACAAACGTAACTTTTAAATCAATTTCATCAAAATATAAGTCACTTTCATTTTCATAATCAGGATAATAAAGGCAACATTTATTCTAAATGAAAATATATTTAATTATATGATTATTATCAAATAATATGTTTTCAAACTTTTTCATTCGTTTTTATGCGTGTAAAAAATGAAAAATATATTATGAAATGAAATAGGAACTCATTTCAAGGTTTTAACGTTCCATTCAAGTATTGAAAGAACAAAAAGCAAATCAATGAATTCAGACTTTTGAATGTTGACATATGTGAAATCGTTTGAATTATAAATTCTTGTTTCTATCTTACATTCGACCATAATTATGGCCAGAACTACAGACGCAAAAATAACTACCATGAAATATAGTTTTCTTTTTATTTAACTCTGTTAGAGAAATTAAAAAATGTTTCTTTCTAATAATTATGAGCAGTGGTACTTTCTACCAGTCACATCTATAGAAAATCTTGAATGAATGAATAAACCGAGGATACTTTTAGACAATATAGCCGAGAACTAAAAAAAAGCATAATTATCATATCATCATTAGAGTCGCCGACAGATTCTTGATAGCCTGCCACAAACCATGTCAGTGAAAACTATTAAGAACATTACAAGCAAAATGTTTCCAGTCTAAGACATATGATTACAAAAAATGTCTGCTAATAGGAAATGCATCATTCGTTTACAAACTAAATTTGGAACTTTTCTGATACCTAAATTATTGCATGGGTACTATTGGTTTGTAACCACGAATGAAATACATGATTGAAGAAGTATGAGCTAACTAAATGTAAATCATCTAGGGGTCTGATAGCATAGCATTCGTACAATTGTCGAACAGTAACATATAGTAATTATCATAGATCTTGATACTGCTAATTGTTCCATTTTTATTTTAATCAACAAAACATTTGCTTTTCTATTATCTAAATCAAATTTTAAATACTTACACATCCTTTTTCAACTAAATGAGTTAACATAACAATAACACGACTATTTTGTTCCCAGACCATTTGCCAAAAATGTTCGGATGTTGTTGGAAGTGGACCCTTTTGTTTAAATAAAATAAATATTAATGAAAAGAAATACAGTAGAATATTTTACTTGTGTAAGAATATAAGTTCGATTCGCCCAAGGTACTTGAACATAATTTGCATTGATATAATCATTTGAACCTCGTTGTAAACGTACACGAGTATCATCATCTAAAAAGAATATAAGAATTAATTAAAAGAATTTCAAGTTTAATAAAGAATTCTTACAAGGTAAAACATCACGAAATCGATTTAATCCTCGATTCATACTTAATAATGCAATATCATTTTTTTTCTCTAAAGTTCGAACACCATGATCATTTGCAAGTTTCTAAAAGAAGAAATTTAAATTTATTCATAAATATTAAAAAGAAAAAAAAAGACTAACACGAAATAATGTATTCCAACCATTTTCACGTTCAATTTTCTGAAATTCTTCTTCAATATGTGCCATTTTTTATCTAGAAATCAGAGAAAATATTTTACTAATTGATAAATTCTTTTTCACAGTCAGATATTTATCTTCCATTTACATTTTAATAATTGATTTTTCTAAACATACTTAACATTCTATTATTCTACAAACAAAACAAAAAAAGTTTCTTTTTTCTAATACATCATTTATTCTTCAATTGTCATAAGCATCAAATCACCTCCTTTAATATACAAGAAAGTCTCCTTTACTGTACACGATATTATAAATAATGATGAATTAATAAATCAATGGATTGCAGCATAACGCTTGTATATGTTTAATAGTCTTTTGGTCCAAAAATGCTGTTGCGTAACATCCAACATTAACAATATATATATATAAATCAATGTAATTTTTAGTATATAATCGCACAATGAATCAAATATATTATAAATTTATAAGTGCTCTTCTTATAACGTTACGTATTCTCACTATCAATCAATTGATGAATAAATGAAAAGTTTAATGGATAAACTTTTGACATTGATATATTTAAAATTCTAGAGAATGTTCCGTTATTATTTGATGATTATGCATCTAATAGAGATTATTTTCTTTTTCTACTCATAGTTTTAAAGTACGAAAACTTTCTTTAGTATATTCCTTAATATATTGTCTCAAGTAATTCTTATGTCCCTCTTGTAATCTGTCAAGATCTTGAATAGATGATTAATTTCAATCATAAGTTATACATTACAAAATAAAGAATAGCTCACTAGAAAATAACTGATTAATAAATAATAAATTATTTTAAAAAAACTATTATAAATATTCCATTGCAAATATTGTTCTGCTTTGTATGAAAATATTATCATGTTTATATTCATAAAATCTATTGTCAATATTTCTAATTTTTTTTGTCACATAGTCGAGCAATTTTCTCTTTATATATGTTCTCGGTGAATCTTAAATTAAACCATTGTCGCTTATCAACATTATTCTACATAATTAATTGGATAATGTATGATCAATAAATCTTCTAAAGCTAGTTAGTTTCAGAGATCATCGCTAAATCACAATTAACTAAAGATAATCATGAATAATAATTTTGTTTTTTTGTTAATCCCTACATTCCTATTCCTACCTTATATACAGAATTGCTTCCGTCTAAATAAATAGTAAAACATTTTTCTTTTTTCAAGTGAAAATCCTCTCAAAAAGTAAAAATAAAAACTTACTGTTCTTAATCAGTCATCATCGACACAAGCATCCGTTTTTAATAACTCTGAAAGAAAAACAGTTTTCTACAATGACTCACATTTTTTATTATTTTTTTCGTTCTTCCTTCTCCTGAACACACATACACACACAAAGGTTCAGACAACAGAAAACAAAACAAAAAAGAAATTGAGTATCATTTATATGTGTGTATGTTGAAAGTAAACGATCAAAAGAATGAAATGTTCACTGTATGCTTATATAACGGATAAATATGTATATATGTATATATATATATATGAATAAATAATAACCTGTCCTGTGTATTTGAGAAAAATTATATACAATAAAATCAGAAAAAGAAAATCTCCTGTCTTTAATTGTTTATAGTTCTACTCAACAATGTACTACACAAAAAAGAAACATTTATTTTATCGATCTAAGTAAAAGAAGAGAATGTGTAAGTAAGCGTGAATTTTTTTCTTCATAAAAAGAGACGAACAACAACGGAGAAAAGAGAAAAAGAAAAGATACAACATCAATGCATGAACACACAGATGCGCACGAAAAATCGAAACTAATGCAGTTGATTTATTGTCATATAAAAGTGTCTTAACAGCATCCACCTCTTTCATTTGAATTAACATTTGGACGATTAGTTCCAGGTGCTGAATTAATATTCTGAGGGCCAATTTTAATACCATTAACCTTAAAAAAAAAAGCAAAGCCAAATTCTAACGAATTAAACTCTAATTTAATTTTTACTTCATTTGTTGGATCAAAAACACCTTCTTGAATTTTAGTATAAATTTCACGAGCTGTATTAATGAATGCCTAAAACAAAACAGAAAATAAAAAATTTATTCTATATCTAAATAAAAATCAAACCTCTTCAACATTTGCTGCTGTTTTAGCTGACGTTTCCATGAATATTAATCCATGTTCTCGTGCAAATGCTTCACCTTCTTCTTTTTGTACTTCACGTCGAGCAAAAAGATCACTAGAAAAGAAAATATATTCTGAATAAACCTTCCCTAATTCTATTTCCTGTGCCCCCCCCCCCCCCTCTCCCAATTACCAGAAAAAAAGAACACGAGAAACGAATAAGCTTACCATTTATTGCCAATAAGCATAATAACCATATTTGAATTTGAATGTTGTCGTGCATCTTCCAGCCAACTGGTTAAATGATTAAATGTATGACGCCTAATTTTAAAATAGAATAATTTATTTAACATAAAAATAGATCGTTTCAACTTTTACTGTGTTATATCATAAACGAGTAGAGCACCAGCTGCACCACGATAGTATGAACGAGTTATTGAACGAAAACTTTCTTGTCCAGCCTAAGAAAAATGCGGGTTTTTTTTTTTCATTTTTTTTTGATAAAAACTAAACTGTATCCCAAATCTGTAGTTTTATTTGTTTTCCATCAATTGTTATCATGCGTGCTCCGAATTCAACACCTAATTAAATTATATGTCAGTCAAATATAATTTATTATCAATTTATCATACCAATTGTTAGATCATGTACAGGTTGAAATCGTTTATCGGTAAATTGAAGTAATAAACAAGATTTACCAACACCTTAAATAGTGAAAGAAAAACAATAATAATCACTATATGATTTGATTTATAACCAGACCCGTATCGCCAATAATAATATATTTAAAAAGATACGCATAAGCCATTATGTGTAATCAAAATTTTCAATTTTTTTTGTGTTGGTTGAATTGTAAATAAAGAATCTAGAATAAATGAAAACATAAATGTTTATATCAATGATGATTCATGATAGAATTTCGAATGAAACATCAGCTGCTTTGCAACGTCACCATCTTGAATACTTGTGATCGAGTGACTTCGAGAATGGAAAATATTATATCATCCATTTATATTTTTTGTTTAGTTACTGACATCTATTTTTGGCTTATGGAGGACTATGACAATTTATCGATTGGAATTAGTTAAACAAGCAATCGAAATTTACTCATCAATTTCGATAGTTTTTTCTCGATTAAGTTAGATTATCATGTGTCGGTATTTCGAAATTTGAGCGAAGTTTTTGTTTTGGTCTCTTTTTGTTGAAGCTCGTCGAGTTATCTATGGATATGTTGCTTTTGACATGTTCAGACGATGGTTTTGTAGTGAAGCGTAGAAAAATTCGATTGTAAAATATGAGAAAAGCCTATACAAAATGACATACGCCAAGCCCGTGAAGTTTCGATAGCGTCACTATTTATCCGAATTCGGTTTTTGCTTTTATTCATCATATATTTATTTTAAAAAAGTCATAAAAATGACTTTGTATTTAGAGATTTGCACAAGTAGAGCTTCAGTTCCGAAAGAAACGAATATCATATTCAGAATTAGCACAAAACTGCATCGAATAATATTTTTAATATTCAAAACTAATCTCGTCTCATTTCAATCCTTACAATCTTCACTGTTATTTTCGAATACTCTGAGACTTGTGTTTCTCGTAAGAACAAAAATTTGATGAAAATTGGTTTTGAGTAGGAACTACTATTCGATACAGTTTTTTCTGCTGATTCTGAGTATGATATTCATTGATTTTGGCACTGTAATTATGATTGTCGAAACCTCTGAAAAACGAAATCAATTTTATTGTTTTTCTCCCTGACTGTATGATGAGTAAAATCAGAACTTCGAATAAATATTGGCGCTACCAAGATCCCATACATTTGATGTATTTCAATTTTTATAGGTAACTTGATAAGTTTAATTTAATCATGACACAAAAAAAATGTAGCTCAAATTTCAAATTACTGTCACTTTAATTATTTAAGAGAAAGTTGATTATAATATCTGTCACTAATTTGCAAGACTTTAATCTGAAAAATTCATTTGAAAAGAAAATATTTTTGTTTTCTCATTAAAGATGGTTCTTACAAAACAATATGATCGTCATGCTCCTGAAAAAGTCTTTGGTATTATCGGAAGTGGTAATGCAAACAATATTGCTCTATTACCATCAACTACAAAATTAAATTCACGTCGTATATTTGTTCCTGCATGTGAAAATGTTCTTTTATGGGATCTTAAAACTCATTCACAAGTATTCAGTTTTTTTTTCTTTATTTTTATTCTAAATTAATTAAATTTAAGATAAATACATTTGTCGATGAAACAACTTCATCAACAGTATCAAAGAAAAAAATTCGTGAAGAAGCAATTGTTGTTAGTGTTAGTCCAAATGGTAAACATTTAGCTGTTGGATATCAAAATGGAATTATTAAAATATTTTCTGTAACACAACATGAAACAACTGTGAATTTTCATGGACATAAATCAACAATAACCACATTAACATTTACACACGATTCAGCAACACTTATCTCAGGCTCTAAAGTATTAATAATAATAAAATAAATAAATAAACAATTTATTTTTTTTTTCATTTATAAGGATACAGATATTATTGCTTGGGATCTTATTACTGAAGCTGGTCTCTATCGTCTTCGTGGTCATAAAGCACCTGTAACGAAAGTTATTATTATGGCTAGTCAATCAGTACTTATTTCAAGGTAATGTACTATCGAAAGAAATAGTCATTTTATTTCATGTAGAAATATATTCTAGTTCCAAAGATATGACAATAAAATTCTGGGATATGACTATTCAGCATTGTTTTCATACAATTGTTACACATCGAACAGAGGTTTGTTTTTTTTTTTTGTTAATTTTATTTGAGTTTTTATTATCATTTTTTTTTAATATAGGTGTGGAGTATTGCTTTAGCACATGATCGATATTTAATTACCGGTTGTTCAGATAATGAATTACGTTTTTTTGCGTTACGATCTACAACAACAGTAATGAGTATCTTTTTTTTATAGATTATTGAAATTTTATTTCTGTTGTTTAGGATGAAGATGATAGTTTTATGTTTCCTCCCAAGAAAGATGAACAGACGAGCGAAGATCAGGTAAATATTTAGAATTTAGATTGAACCGAAAATGAACATAGATTTGAACCAATAATTATGGCAGTTCTTCGTTTTGAAAATTTATTTTATGATTGAATAGATAAATGTATTATATTTAGTAAGATATTATACACAAGAAATGTTTTGAGAAATAAAATTTGATATCAAATCTCAATGAAATATGATAAAACTGTTTTTATTGGCAAAGGAAGATGTTTTAGTATTATGTCTTAAGATTTCTATTAATGTAAATGTCCGATAAGGAGGAAAGAACAAAATCCTGGAATGCGCTAGAAGAACGAAATCTTAAGGAGTTTTTAGATGTATTCCAATTGTCGGATAATCTAGTTCTATATGTCTACAACTAATACAACATGTCTCATAACAGTTTGCACAGTTTCTTTATTCCGAAGTTCTTTTTGTTTTTTGAATCTTGAAGATGCAAGTTTAACTCTTTTAATGTATGTATTTTAGTCTATGAACTAGATATGTGCAACATGGTCCCGGTCCCAATGGGACTGAGACCGGGACTGTGACCAACTTTATTTTTTTGACCAGGACTGGAACCGGGACAAAAATTTTTTTTTGGTCGGGACCGGGACCAAATGTTTGTGACCGTGACTAGGTAGACACGTGCAACATGGTCCTGGTCCCGGTCCCAACGGGAATGGGATCGGGACTGGGACCAACTTTATTTTTTTCACCGGGACCGAGACTGGAACCGGGACCAAAATGTTTTTTTTTGTCGGACCGGGACGGGACCGGGACCAAAAACTATTGGTCCCGCTCATGTCTACTATGAACAGTAAACCACCGACAAAATAGAATGCAGCTCATAGATATTTAAAAAATCAAGAAATACTTACATGTAAAAGTTTTTTAAAATAGATCAATAGTGAAAGAAGTATTTTGGATAAAACCTCTCCTATGTAGACATACTTTTATGTACATAACACAGCGAAAGGAAAATAATTTCGAACGTAAATTCTCAAACAAATAGTTCAACATTTCTACATAAATGTCGTTACAGTATATATTCAGATATGCAACAACAATATACATTGTACTAGTGACTGAGAAAAGTGATCATCTATTAAATCATAGGTAGGAACGAGTTATGGGAGCAAGTAAAATTGATAAAACAAAATGATTTGCATATTTTCCAGTACTAAAACACGAATTATTTAACGATTTGGATAAGAGAATGTCAAAACTTAGTCAATAATAAAAATAATTCATTGATGCAATTATATAATTAGAACTTTGTTAGGATAAATCGATCTAAATTTGTTGATAGATAAACGACGAAATCTTCTATATTCCAATGTGTATAGTGGAGATAACACAATCATTTGAACTAAAATTTAGCAAAAAATAATTAACGAGCCATTGGTATATACATACGTCTATGACCACAAACGAATAAAAAAAAAAAGAGAAATCATTATGAAAAGCTGTTGCATTGCAAATTGGATCTTTTGATAGACTCTTGAGAAATAGTATATTGTCTAGTATGAGGAACGAGAGATTGAAGTCCCGTCGAAGATTGGATTGGTCCTCTCGAACTTTTGAATCATCACATCAAAAGAGAAAATCAAGATTCCAGAATTCTTCTATTTTCTGTTTGATGTCTTGTCATAAAGTAGAAATGTGAGTTTTAATGGAAAGCTGTGCGAATCTAAAAAGAAGCAAATGAAAAGTATTTTCGTCCTTACAGGGGTGTCCGTCAATCTTGCAAAATTTTCGTTTTTCTCTAGTAAAACCGACCGATCTTTGTTATTTTTTACTCATCAATCCTCGCAACAATGGATGCGACATCCTTACATATTATAGTTTCTGTTTTCATCATAGACTGAAAGACATATATTTGGATTATCATATAGTAAGATAAAATCTCATATATTGTGCTCCATTTGAAGCTCATCGATAGGTTTTTTCTTCTGTAGAAAGTACATAAAATGATTTTTCGGTTCGTTCTACTTTTTACATATGTGTTTTTTTTTAAAAGGTACCTCTTCAAGTTCAATCCATTGGTTCATTTGTTCGTAAAAGTAAACAACGTGTATCAAGTTTACATGTTGATAATGAAAGTCGCATACTTACTTGTTATGTAAGACAACTTTTTAATATAATTAATTCAATTGTTATTGAATTATATTTTTAGGGTGTTGAATCTTTTGGTGAATTTTTTCGTATATCAACTGTTGATGAAGTTCGTACACGTCTTCGAAAACGTTTATCAAAAGCACGAAAACGAAAAGAAAATGGTGATGAAAACAAGTATATAATTTCTATTTCTTAATCATGATGTTTATTATTATCCTCAAAAAACTAAGCGAAACTTTTTCTTTAGTGAAGAAGAAATTAAAATCGATTGGGATATATCATTAATATTTACATCATTATGTGAAATAAAATTCGATGGAAAAATTCGAGCTATGGATCTTTTTATGGATACAAATATCACATGCAAAGTAAAATTTGTTTTTTTTTTTGTTAAACCTATTTAAATAAATAAAGTTTATTTAGATAATTACGCTTACATTAAATAATAAAATTGACATACATTCATTAAATATTCAAGATAAAACTGTTGAAAAATTACCAGCTGTTGAAAAATCTGCTCATAGAACAGAAGTTCGATGTTTAGCATTTAGTTCAGATGATATGCTTATTGCTTCTGGTAGTGGAGAATCACTTAAAATTTGGAATAGGTTAGATTTTGTTTTGAATTTCTATCATGTTAAAATAAAAAAAAAAAAAAAAAAAAAAAAATTTTATTTAGACATAGTTGGGAATCTTTACGAACAATTCCTTTTGAT